>JANHGL010001845.1:25607-37487 GCA_024611195.1 Ceyx melanurus
TGGCCCTGCCTTTCGTCAGCGGACGGAGTTTTCCCCTGCAGAAAACCATTTCTCCAACCACAGGTTTACTCTCCTGTGGGAACACATCTGTTGGCTGTGTATTTCCTGGGTTCGCCTGGCGCTTTTGATTCCAAAGACTGTTTAAGAAGAGACAGCCTGGAGTGGACGCTCGCTCTCTCTCTCTCTCTCTCTCTCTCTCTCTCTCTCTCTCTCTTTGTCGGGGGAGGTGAGGGGATTAGCTGTCGGGGTCTGTCGCATACATATATAGATTATACATTTTGTTGTTGCCTAGCTTGTTTGTTTTTGTTGTTTATACATATATATTGTTCTAATAAATTTCTTGTCTCCTTGTAAGTCCTGGGTCTCACATCTAAAATAAGATAATACTTGTCTAAACTAAGACAAGCCTGAATATAAGACAAGATTTTATTTCATAAATACAGAACTAAAAATCCAATCCATCTAATTCTCTTTTATCTGAATAACACTAATTGCATTTTTAATGGGATGATAGTGTTAGGACTGGAAAAGGCACTGCACTGCAATGCAGCAGTCATTCTGCAGAGTTCTAAACAGCTAGCCATTTCTGTTTCCCCATTTACCTTCTACCCAAGTAAAGCGTAAGTCTCATTTTATTTCCAAATAAAGGCCAAAATACAGTAAGACAACATAATACTTCTCTTTCATATTAAATAGACTTCCTGCAGTTCAGAATATAGTATTTTGTGCCAAGATCTTTCTCAACATAAGCTCATTTTCCTTGAGTGAAATTTAATCAACAGTATAGCGATATGTTTTCAGACTGGTAGGTATCTTAAGAAGGACATACACTCAATGTTGCCTCTTTATTCATTTTCCCAAGAAAGAAAAAAAAAAAAGTATTTTAATATTTTTCATTTAGAACCTGTAATTCTCAAAATGCCTTTACCCAAATTACCTCTAGTTATCTAGAGGAATACTACCTGCAATTATAACGTAAGAGCTAAACTTATACTTTAAAGAAAATGTGAAGTAGCAAAATCATATCTCAAAATATCACAAATTAAGGCCAATCAAAATGGACTCAATTTAGTTCTGAGGCATATGCATTAATATATATTCCCAAATTACCATGGTGCCTAACTCAATCAATACAGAGCAGTGACAATATTCATAGAATGAGAAGGTACTCAAGATACCATATTACCCCTTGATCTACATCAAGAATTCATGCTTTATTTCCTACACACCACACTATTTCTTTCCAGAGTACCTGAATTACTGATTTTCTCAGAGTACTCAATAATGCCATGTAGTACCAATTTTCAATCAATAATGCATGTCATAACACCTGTGTCATAGGTAATCACAGTATTCTTATTTTATACAATAGGGAGTGAGAAAAATAGCTAAGTCTGGATCAAGTTCTGGAAGATCATATCCTGAAAAGGTGTATATGCTGATGAATAAAGTATAATGAAAAAGTGAAATGTCAAGCATTCATGTTCAGACCAGTCATAGATAAGAACTTATGCGCTTAGCCTGGAGCCAGGTTATAGGCCTCAAGAAAGTTTTGTTTGTTGCAAGTGCAGTAAAACCTGGTAGTTTAGAAATAAAATTATGCAGGAAGGGAAGGGTGGTTATAATTTCTTTTGGCTCAGGTATGGCTTTTTCTTAATTCTAATGTTCACTGCTGGGTACAGTAAATTCTAAGCCTCTTGGATGAGGATTAGTTGGGAAATGTGAAAATAGCTTGTATATTGCAATAAACCATGTAGGTGCCTCCAGACTAATATTAGCCTATCACCACTGAAATAGTATATTGAAAAAGTCTCAATAATTGATTCACTTACTGAAACATAAAAAATACTGAGGACAAAGAAATGCAGGCATGACAAGTACAGGTGGAGGCAAAATGAGAAGATGTGGCAATGATGATGACTTGCAGATTCCTGTTAATATGGAAATTAAGGTTGCTATTGGAACAGGGGGTAAACAAGTTAAGTCTGCTGCTTAAGCCAGAAAAGCCTTATAACCTGGGATAAGGACAGGGGTTGAAAGAGAGAATATGTCTCTCATTTCCTCTGAAAGGTTTCCATATAACTTCATTTAGATAAGCTTTCAGTATTTTATTTTAAGCTGTGGGCTTTTCACTTCACAGTAGTTTTCCTGATATATCTAAAAATCTAAACTAATATTCAAAAAAGCCATTTAGCTTATGCTTTAGCACACAATAATAAACTATTATAAAAATCTAATTTCACTAAAACTAAAGTAATTTCACACTTGAACAAAATAAAATTGAAAGATTTTTTAAAGAAAAAATTCTCCATATTCATGGTTCTTCTAAACAATTACTCATTATTTTTCTCCTTTCTACTTCAGCACATCAAATGTTTCAGAAACTGTTAACAAGCAACTCTTTCATTCAGACCAAACTAAAGCCTGCTTGAATTAGCAAGCAGTTTTCCATCAATATCATGGAATGTGAATACTAATAACCTGTTTCTTCTAATTAAGTAGAAATTATTCAAAACCAGGTTCTCAATATATTAGATGTCTTGCAAGAGGCAAAAAAAGCAGAGATTTAAAAAGATATTTTACATGTTGTGTAGATATGGATTATGGAAGGATATGAAATCATTTGTTTCTGAAGAGTCCTAAAAGTTTAACTCCCTAATAACCTATTTCTAGTTTAGCTATATATAGATAAATTCTCAACTATCCATCTTTCTTTAGGATCACTTAATGCTACCACAGGGTAGGTGGAAAACAGCAATAAATTTTACTATTAAATATGAAGTTGTATACCAACAAATGAATGGGCTTAAAACAAGTTAATTTATCCAAGTAAAAATTCCATAGTTAAAGTTAAATAACTTCAGGATAGTACTAGCAGTTCAAAATATAGGTAGTCTCCACACCTGAAAATCATGAATTCCATTTGGGATTAACCCAAAAACTGAAGGAAAAAAAGAAGCCACATATAGAACCACATATACAATTTTAAGGATTATAAATTACCAAATAAATATTTAAACTATTTTTCTGCAGTCATTACCTCCACGTTTCTTTTTCAGACTCTTAAGTCATTTGGTAGCAGGCATCTTCTAAATAGGCATTTAGAATACAACTGGAAAACATGGCATAACTCACTTTGTTAAAATTTTGAACTACAATTAAAGTCTACTACATCAGTTAGATTTGCACCGGTCTGTTGGGGCCGTATGGGATCCACCCGAGGGTACTGAAAGAGCTGGTGAAATGCTCACCAGACCACTTTCCATCATTTATCTGCAGTCCTGCTTAACCAGTGAGATCCCAGTAGACTGGAGATTAGCAGAAGTCACACACATCTACAAGAGAGGCCAGAAGGAGGATCTGGGAAACTACAGACCTGTCAAGTCTGACCTTGGTGCAAAGGAGGATTATGGATCAGATCATCTTGAGTGCCCTTATGCATCACATAGAAGTCAACCAGGTGATCAAGCCCTCTCAGCACAGGTTGATAAAAGACAGGACTAACTTGACTAACATGATCTCATTCTATGACCAGGTGACCTGCTTAGTGGATGAAGGAAAGTCTGTAGATGTTGTCTATGTGAACTTCAGTAAAGCCTATGACACCACTGGCCACAGCATTCTCCTGGAGAAGCTGGTGGCTCATGGCTTGGATGGGTATACTCTTAGCTGGGTAAAAAACCTGGCTGGATGGCTGCGCCCAGAAAGTAGTGGTGAATGGAGTTAAATACATGGCCAGTCACAAGTAGAGTTCTCCAGGGCTCAATATTGAGGCATGTTCTCTTAAATAACTTTATTAATGATCTGGAGGAGGTGATCAAGGGTACCCAGCAAGTTTGCAGGTAACACCAATTTATGCAAGTGGGTTGATCTGCAAGGGTAGAGAGGGTCTACAGAGGGAATCTGAACAGGTTGGATCAATGGGCTGAGGTCAATGGGATGAGGTTTAACAAGGTCAAGTGCCAGATCCTGCACCTGCACTTGGATCACAACAACCCCAGGCAATGCTAGACGCATGGGGATGAGTGTCTGACAAGCTGCCAGGTGGAAAAGAACCTGGGAGTGCTGGTTGACAACCAGCTGACTATAAGCCAGCAGTGTGCCCAGGTGGCCAAGAAGGCCAATGCCATCCTGGCCTCTATCAGAAATAATGTGACCAGCAGGACTGAGGAAGGGATCATCCCCCTGTACTTGGCATTGGAGGCGATGCACCTTGAGTACTGTGTTCAGTTTTTGGCCCCTCACCGCAAGAAGGACACTGAATTTCTGGAGCAGGTCCAAAGAGCAATGAAGCTGGAGAAGGGTCTAGAGCACAAGTCTTATGAGAAGCAGTTTATGGAACTTTGTTTTTTTAGTCTGGAACAAAGAAGGCTGAAGGGAGACCTTACTGCTCCCTACAGCTACCTGAAAGGAAGTTTTAGTGAGGTGAATGCAGCCTCTTCTCTCAAGTAACAAGAGACAGGACAAGAGTAAATGGCCTCAAGTTTTTTTGCCAGAGTAAGTTTAGATTGGATATTAGGTAAATTTTCCTCATAGAAAGGGCTGTAAATCACTGGAACAGGCTGCCCAGGGAAGTGATGGATTCACCATCCTTGGAAGGATTTAAAGGATGTGTAGATGTGGTGCTGATGGACATGGTTTAGTAGTGACCTGAAAGTGCTGGGTAAATGGTTGGACTTGATGGTAGTGAAAGTCCCTTCCAACTGGAATGATTCTATGATTCTTTGAATAAATACTATCTACTTGCATTGGTCTTCTCATTGAATAATCAACTGCGTCATCTGCCCTTCAACTATTATTTATAAACTTCCTAGATTAATATAGTTACTCCAGTCTGTAAGAGGTATGTAAAGGAGTAAATTATTGTGACATGGTTTAGTGGTAACCTGGCAGTGCTGGGTATATGTTTGCACGTTATGATCTTAAAGGTTCCTTCCAATTAGGACAACTCCACAATTAATTGAAAGTGCTAATTAAGTCATTGTATTTATCTTACACTACATTTCTTTACAACTGCACAGTAAGTGTACTACTTTAATACAACCATAATTCTGTCATAAAATTAAGCTGCAAGTAAAATGACAAAACCATTTTTGTTAAAAGAGTATCTGCTGACACTAAAGAGATTTCTCAAGATTAAAATTATATCTCTGCACATTTACACTGCAGTTTGGTGATAAGAACTGCAGCACCTAACCAGTTGCTACTAATGAACATCATAATCACTATAATCAAACAAAAAAGCAACCACAAATTAGAAAAGAATTACACTACCATTTACAAAGTATTGCTATGTTCTCAATGAGTAAGTATATTTGGAGATTGTAAATGAACTTGAGGTTGATCTAAAATTATGAGTTTTATTATTATTATTATGGTGCCCGTAAAATCACTATTTGATCTTCCGGATATTAATATTACAGAAAAAAATCCATTTTTCATAGGCTTAATTTTACCTATTATATTCAATCTACAGCCTATTTCATGTGGTCCACTTAATTTCTAAAAGAAAAGTGAAGAATCTGATTTAGTAACGCTCCAGTCTTTTTTTTTTTTTTTTATATATGCTAATTTATGTCAAATAAATATCTTGCCAGCTGATGTCAGGAAAATAAAAATAATAATAAAAAAAAGCAATAGTCACTAAGCCAATATCATAAAAGAATTATCATATAAATGCATTCATTATACTGACTTTTTCATCATGACATTACAATAGATGTACAAGATAATACAGGCATAAAAGGAAAAGAACATTGTGATGTAGGTGCACACTTTGGGCTTACAAACTTCGATAATTTCAACTCAAAAATTAGATGTGGTCATACTAATTTACTTTTAAATGCATCTTTGCTATTGGCAAATTATGCAGTGTCAACAACAGATACTGGAACGAAAAGAAGTATTTCTTTCTGGTTTATAGCTCAGACTGGTGTCACACTTTGCTTCTAAAGGAGTTTTTCTGTTCTAAGGAAGATAAAGGAAGCTTGTTTCAAAACCTTATTTTCCCAAGGCTACTATATAAACCCATTTCTACTTAATGGAAAAGTGACTTTACTGAAGGTTTATTCTGGTGAGGGAAACAGCAGAAACAGGAAACAAGGTGGGTGAGAAGGAAACACATAATTATCACCAAATAAATTCTAACATTTGTTCTTTTACATTCAAGAAATTCAATCAGGTACAAAGGTGTAGTCAGGAAGCAGAAAAATTAAAGATTTAATTTTTGTAAGAGGATCAATATCAAATATGCCGATGTTTGTTTATCGACAGTTGTAATCTCCTAATTCATTACAGCTGGTGTAAGTCAAAGGCTAAGAGATATCCTTCTTAAAACAACAGTTGTGGGCCTTTACTGTTCACAAGAAATATCAAGGTTATTGTCCAGCTCAAATAGAAAAAGAGAGTTTCTACCAACAGATGTAAAAAAAGATAAGCATAGATTTGACAGGCACTTGTAGAACGATCACCTGCTATCAGTGCTTCAGTGACAGCTTTATGGTGAGAACTTAAATGAATTTAATCATGCTCTTGAGATCCAAATATTCCTCAATTGAATATGATAAACATGTGTCTTCCTGCCACATAGTGGGTGTTTATTGCTCCAACATTATTTATATGATGATCTGACTAGTAAGAGTGCAAACCTTTTCTTTCTCTGCAGGTATATCCATATCCCATTTAAGCACACTACCGTAAAATGCTCCAGTGAAGGTATTTATTTTTAACTGATGCTACAGACATGACAGAACAAAAAAGATGAGGCTGCAATGCAATTAAAAAATAGTAATTTCTCTTAAGGTGCAGAATATGGAGGTGTATAGTTGAACACAACTTTTCTATAGTATCCACACATAGAATCATAGCATCATAGAATCATAGAATCATAGAATGATTTGGCTGGAAGAGACCTTTAAGATCATCAAGTCCAGACATTAACCCTACACTGCCAGGGTCCCTAAACCATGTCCCCAGCACCACATCTATGTGATTCTTAAACACCTCCAGTGATGGGGACTCAACCACTTCCCTGGGCAGCCCATTCCAATGCCTAACCACCTTCTCTGTGAAGAAATTCTTCCTGATATCTAACCTAAATTTCCGTTGGCGCAACTTGCAGCCTTTGCCCCTCATCCTGTCATCTTTAACTAAGGCAAAGAGGTCGACGCCCACCTCCCTATAACTTCCCTTCAGGTAGTTGTAGAGAGCAATAAGGTCCCCCCTGAGCTTCCTCTTCTCCAGACTAAACAATCCCAGCTCCCTCAGCCTATCCTCTAGGAGAAACTCTCCAGTCCCTTCACCAGCTTTGTTGCCCTTCTCTGAACCCGTTCCAGTATCTCAACATCCTTCCTGTAATGAGGGGACCAAAACTGGACACAGTACTCAAGGTAAGGCCTCACCAGTGCTGAGTACAGGGGTACAATCACCTCTCTGCTTCTGCTGGCCACATTGTTCTTGATACATGCCAGGATGCTGTTGGCCTTTTTGACTGCTTAGGCACACTGCTGGCTCATATCCAGTCGGCTGTCTATCAGCACCGCCAAGTCCTTCTCCAAAGTGCAGCTTTCCAGCCACTTCTGCCCAAGTCTGTATACATAGACACAGACATTCAACATAGAATGTTTAGGGCTGGAAGGGACCAAAGAAAGTCCCCCAAGTCCCTTTCTGCAGAGCTGCTTTCCAGCACCTCATCCCCCAGCCTGGATTGATAGTGAGGGTTGCTCCGACCCAGGTACAGGACTCTGCACTTAGTCTTGTTGAACCTCCTGAGGTTCACCTGGGCCCACCTCTCCAGCCTATCCAGGTCCCTTTGGATGACATCCCATCCCTCCATCCTAACTACAGCACCACTCCGCTTGGTGTCATCTACAAACTTGCTGATGGTGCTCTCGATCCCATTGTCAATATCATTAGTGTAGATATTGAACAATACAGGTCCCAGTACAGACCCTTGAGGGACGCCACTTGTCACTGTTCTCCATCTGGACATTGAGCCATTGACCATCACCCTCTGGATGCAACCATCCAGCCAATTCCTTATCCACTTTACAGTCCACCCATCCAATCCATATCTCTCCAACTTGGTGAGTGGGATGTTGTGGGGGACCATGTGAAAAACCTTGCAGAAGTCCAGATAGATCACATCTACAGTTTGTCCTTTGTCCATGGATGTAGTCACCTTATCATAGAAGGCCACTCGATTTGTCAGGCAGGACCTGCCCTTGATGAATTCAGCCATGTTGGCTGTCCTTCATCAGCCCATTGCCTTCTATTTGACCTGCAAGACACTCTAGGAGAATCTGCTCCATGATCTTCCCTGGCACAGAGGTGAAGCTGACAGGGTGATAGTTTTCAGGGTCATCCTTTCTACCCTTATTAAAAATGGGCATAACATGTCCCTTTTTCCAGTCCCGAAGGACTTCACCTGACTGCTAAGACTTTTCAAATATCATTGCAAGTGTCATGGCGACTACATCAGCCAATTCTTTCAGGACTCTGGGATGAATCTCAACAGGTCCCATGGACTTATGTATGTTTAGGTTCCTCAGGTGGTCAGAGACTTGATATTCACTTACAGTGGGGGGGACTTTACCATCTTGGTCCACACCTTGCAGTTTGACTTGGGGTGTACTGGGAGAGACCTTGTCAGTGAAGACTGAGGAAAAAACATTGTCAAGAACCTTATCCTTCTCCTCATTCGCTATTGCCATTTCACAGGGGCTGGTCTTAGAAGAAAAGACTGAAGTAAAGACAGTGTTCAGCAACTCTGCCTTCTCTTCATCCTCAGTTATCAAGACTGCTGCATCATTCAGCAGTGGCCCCACACTTTCCTTATTCTTCTTGTAACACATGTATTTAAAGAAGCTCTTTTTATTCTCTTTTACTTTATTTGCCAATTTAAGCTCTAGGAGGGCTTTGACCTTCCTTGTTGCCTTCCTACATGCCCTAACTACCCCTCTATAATTCTCCCGGCTAACAAGTCCTTTTTTTCCATTAACTATGTGCTTCTTTCTTTTTTGAAAGCTCCTTCAGAATATCCCTACTCATCCAAGCAGGTCTCCTATTATGCCTTCCCAATTTTTTCCTCAAGGGAATACATCTATTCTGGGACTGGAGAAAGGTATTTAAAAGTTAACAAACTTTCTTGGGCTCCTTTACCCTTCAGAGTATTAGCCCATGGGATTCCTGAAAGCAGATCTCTGAAGAGTTCAAAGTTAGCCCTCCAGAAGTCCAGGGTTGTAGTCCTACTTACTACTCTACATTCCCCTTGTATAATACTAAACTCTATCATATCATGATCACTATCTCCTAGGCTGTTCCCAACCCTAATGTCCTCAACCAGTCCTTCCTTATTAGTTAATACAAGGTCCAGCAGTGCACCTCTCCTTGTTGGTTCCTTCACAACCTGCATCAGAAAGTTGTCATCTATATACTTCAAGAGCTTTTTGGACTTTGTATGCCTGGCTATGTGGGCTTCCCAACAAATACCAGGGTGATTGAAGTCACCCATGACTACCAGGGAGGGTGTTCTAGAGGCCTTCTAGTCTAGTTGACTGTAGAAGGCATTGTCAGCACTTTCTTCTTGGTTTGGTGGTCTGTAGTAGACACCCAGAACTGTTTCATTCCCTTTTCCATGTCCTTTAATTTTAACCCATAAGCTTTCAACCTGATCTACCTCCCCTCCTGGATAGCACCTGATATATTTTAGTTGCTCTCTCACACAAAGAGCAACATCACCGCTTCTCCTTGCTAGTCTATCCCTTCTGAATAGAACATAACCATCCATAACAACATGCCAGTCATGGGAGCTGTCCCACCACATCTCAGTAATAGCAATTACATAATATTTATTCTCACATATATCTCTGACTCCTCCTGCTTATTCCCCATGCTCTGTGCATTGGTATATAAGCATTTTAGAGAAAGAATGGAGTTATTAGTTTTTAATCTTTTTATCCAACTAGTTTTTTCCACTTTTGTGGCCACTAATCTACTAGAGAGCCCTGTGTGGTTGTAGCCACACATACCATCACTATCCACCTCAAGTGGGACAGCATACTGAAGGATGTCCCCAGGCTCATCACTGTCAGCTCTACATTCATTAGTATAGGTGCACCCAATCTGAGCAACTGACTTCATCCTCATACTTTGTCCCCCACTCCCAGGCTTTTCACTGGTGGAGCTGTTTTTATTCCCTTCAATTACAGTTTCTTGATCGCTTCTGCAGTCACCAATCCACTAGTGATGTACATACTATTGTTGTCCCGTGTATCACAGTCACTCACCCCAAGTAGGACAAGAGACTGGAGGCTGTCCACAGGACCATCTTCTCTGGGCCTGGTTTTATCCACCTCCCCCTTCAAGCCTAGTTTAAAGCCCTGTCAATAAGGCATGCTAACTCCTGTGCAAGGATCCTTTTTCCCCTTTGTGAGAGCTGTACTCCACTTGGTGCCAGTAGGCCAGGTGGCAAATAAACTTTTCCATGGTCAAAAAAACCCAAAATTCTAATGGTAGCACCAGTCTTTCAGCCAGCTGTTAATTATGTATGTATTTATGTATTCCACTTGCTTTTTGTATCTCTCCCTACTTGAGGGATTGAAGAGGGTTTGAATATTGTGGTGTATATAAGGCATGCTTTCTCTATAAAACTTCTCTCTGGTTAACTTTGTTAACACTTCCTGAAGTAATACAGCTTTAAAAATTATAATTAAAAAATTCTAACTTTAGAGTTAATAAAAGAAAATCACAATACTTTTAAGATAATACGAAGTGCACTAAGTGAATGAACAAATACTAAAAATGAAGTATCTTCACTCATCAGTAAGCACAGCTGCCAGAAACTAATACAGATTTGACAGCATACAAACTGTGAAGTACCAGTAAACTGTATCAATTATTCTGGTGTTTTTGTTTATTGATGCTTCAGGATATACAGAACAGATTTTTCTGGTAAGCTATGTCCATATACCATAAGTATACAAACATATAATTCCCTGCTAAAAAAGTCTTCCAGGAATTACTAATTTGTGAATTATCTCTTCTGTGTCCAACTACAGTTATAGCTAGTATCCAAGTGCAATGAACTTGGACATTGTGTTTGCTCCTCTTTTACAAAAATTAATTTCGTAATACTTCTAGAAATTTTGAGTATATGAAAAGTCCTTTGATAAACTATTTTTTTTTTCAAATTAAGGCCTGTAGTTAAAAAGTACTAATCACTAGTCTCAGCATTTAGACAGACTTTTTAAGACAAGTGGAACTTTTTGTAACAATTACATGAATAAGTTACTTCAAGGTAAAAGTGAGAACACTTTCTTCCAAATGACAGGTATCGTACCCCAAGAAAAATAAAGTCCAAAGGCATGCCCTGTGGATGACATCCCATCCCTCCATCCTGACTACAGCACCACTCAGTTTGGTGTAATCTGTGAACTTGTTGATGGTGCTCTCAATCCCATTGTCAACATCTTAAGTGATACGAAGAAGTATGCTAACATTATCCAAGTGTAATATTGAAGACAGTACTTTAATCAAATGAGCCACGGTATATTCCTTGGATTTAGATGCATTACATCAGGAGGATCAGTTATAAACTGATGATACAATTTATTTTATTAAAAATAAATTTTATCTCTCTCTAAAGTATATAGACATCTTTGAAACATCCTTTTTAAGATTTTCTAAAAGCATATATGTATCTTTAACATTCTCATGCACATATGCCAAACATTTCCTACTATCTATTAAAGGTTTAGGGCTCACTTTGCTCCCTCATAGTAGTGTGACTGTTGTTGGAAATAGATGCATAGACAGCCCGGTTTTTAGATGACAAAAAAAAAAACAGACTGAGAATCTGAGAAATAATAAATTATATATATA
>JANHGL010001845.1:53191-72198 GCA_024611195.1 Ceyx melanurus
AAAACAAAACAAAAAAAAAAAACAAACAAAAAAACAAAACATTAATTACATAATAAAATTCACAATGTGTCCAAACAATTATTATATAACGTATGTTCTCTGGGAGTTATGCTTCACTCTGAATAATATACAGTTTATCAAAAGCACATTCAGAAAAGTTTTAGACTTCTGAATGTTAGGATTTTTTTCTTAAAAACTAAAAAAGGCAGCTTGTTTTCAAGGGCACAAGTTCATAAAGACTTAATTCTCAGCTTTTCATCCTGTCTCGCAGAAAATGTCACCATCCCCAAAGTGTAGTAGGAATATGAAACACTCATTTCTTATGTTTGTGTCGTGCAGTGATGACAGTACAAATAGAGGTACCCCTCCCCAGAGAGCAAAGGCCAGTATCAAAATGCTGTTATGTGTTTGCTATCTGATTTCAAATTTGTCTAGACTACTCCATAGCACTTCTGCTACAATTAATCTTATTGGCTATGTCCCTAACTCTCCTTGAAGCAGAGCTGGCTCACCATTGCCCAGTCCCTGACCACTAAGCTTTACAGGCACAATCTAGTCCACAGAGAATTTTCATTTTAAGACAGTCTGTAGTGATTCATAGAAAAAAACCCTTTTGTTTATTTATTAAAAACTCCATGAGAACTAATTCGAAAAGGTCTGGCTGTCACTGTTATTTTACTTTCTAAGGACAGAAAAGAAAAACCAAAGTACTTTGGATATAGCAGATATATCACTGTAATTAATTTCAAATATTCAAGTAAGGTATTTCCAGTTAATAATTACAGAACTGGCAAATAAGCTAGGGATAGTATAGTAGAAGAATCATCATGAGGCAAATATGGCATTCTTTCATTAGTTGAAAGTTTTAGAAAGGTTCATCATCTTTATAGACTCTAGTTCATGTCATAAACTTCTGGTGAAACATAAAAATTTAATTTCCAAAATTAGTTTGAGAGAGGTCAACATAGTTAAAGAAGACAAAATTACAATACACTATAGAAACCACCATAATAATACTCCAAATATTCTTGGTTTTGTATATATTTTTGGATTTATTTTTTGTTGTTGTTGTTTTGGGGTTTTTTTAAAGTCCATTTAGGATAATATCTAAGAAAAAATCAATGCTTGCATTTACTATCAAATACACTAACTGCAAAATATCTAAAAGTTTCCATCATGAGAGGCATGTGACTTGTCTGGGCAAAAGCAGCAAGCTCCACTAAAACTGTCAGAAGATAGCAACTCATATTTGCTTCATGAGGTTTCTCTTCATTGCAGCAGAGTGCCAAACAGTGCAAACTTTCGATTTCCTTAAAACTCATTCATAGCTTAGGAACATTAGGGTGCCTGGACAAATGGTCTGTATTTCAGGCCTTCTGGGCAGTAACAGACTCAAGTTATCATGGGAATTTCTTGTTTATAACCTAAGTAGTCTTTTTTACTTCCTAGCATAATATACAAGAGATTTTTATCTAAAGAAGAATCTATCAACACTATGAATATCCCTTCTACTTTAGCTCAGAATTAATTTTAAAATGTCTCTTTCTTTTCAGGCTGTTCATGGACCAGCTCTTCCTTCCCTACAATAACCTCCCTAGGTAATCCTTTAATCTACTTTTTTTCACCCTTTATACAATTTTAGCTTCCTTCTTCGCAAGGCTGTGATTTATGGTTAACATGTAGCCCTTTTGCTGCTAGTTCTCTTCAGTCACCCACTAAACTTTCTCTAAATCACATATAAACTGTAATGTTCTCCCTAATTTATAGCCATTTTTTAATGAGAGCAAGATGTTTTAGGAATGTTAATGAGATATGGGGACTTTAACATACAGGTCTCTAGAGCAAAGTCATCTGTAAGCAGCATAGACCACTGAAGATTTGGTAGTGTTTTTAATGAGCTATGGTAGCTACATTTATAGTCTATATCAGACTTCAAGTGGTCAAATTTACACATCATAACTTTATAGAAAATATCATGATAGCTGTTCGGCACTGGCAACAGAGAAGTCAGTCACAGAACAGCCATGGGAATAATGACTCCAAACTAAGTAGATGTTTCTCAGATTATAATGAAACTATTTCGGCCCATCAATATGCAAGCATACCAGGTCACCTAAAGAATCTGCAGTAAATCTTACATTTAACATAGTGGCATTACATTAATCAATAGACAGATTTTAGGTTAATAACCATTAAACATCATTGTGTTTTACCAGACTGCATGTGAAAGACAGCATGCTAAAAGTACAATGTGTATTTTATTACAATGTTTAAAGGGTTACCCATATTTGCTGTATTTATATTTTTGTTTATTTAGAGCAATGTTATTCACTTATTTTAATTAATTTACTGCTCATTAAAGAAAAAAACAAACAGTGATAATCATGCTTCATGAAAACATGCCATCTAATGCTGCATGCTGATGTCTAATTAAATATCATTTGGGACTGTCACAACATCCTTTGTATGAGTAGTTAGATTTATTCTACCACTAAAAAAAAAAGTAGAATAACTGTCAAGAGATATTAATTAATATTCAAGATTTCAGATATACAGAACTTACTGCTCTAGATTAGCAATGGGAGGACTGCAAGTCATATACTGAAAATAGATCACTATGTAATCAATTTTGTAGGTGAAAATAACATTTATTCAAAGTAGTAGCAGTAGTAGTAGTTCAAAAGTTGTAGTTTCCTATTTCGTAAAAAGTATTTATTCAAAGATTTCAGGCCCAGATTCTCATCTGAATTATTATTTAAATTATTCAAATATTGCCATACAAACAGGTTGTTATCAGAACAATATAGAAAACAGCATATTCCTCACAAAAGTTGCTCTATCATTCATATAAAAAATTAAAAAGCATATACATTTTTAAAAGGGCTGTAAAGCTCAACGCAGATGTAAGAATTTGATTTTGGTAAACATGAGTTCAAACTTGAATCTTGCTGTGCATTTTCTTACCTCATCTTTCAATTACTGCTAATGAGTATGTTTCTGCAATAATCTATGTTCAGTTTGGTACATTACTGGAAATCTCTTAGGAGAGCTGAAGCTATACAACTGGTCAGACTTACAAGGCAAAGTACTGTGAATTCCGTGAAGCAACAACTACACCTGTGCAATAACTGGTTCATGTCAGATCTATCTATATGCCACTCATATAGATTTATTATATCCAAGTAAATTCTGCTTTTAACACCCATGCAAATAACAAACTAGATGTCAAGAGGGAAGGGAATAATATCAGACTTATACACCAGCATTAATGGGATGAACAGCTAGTAAGGGTCTTCAACCTGTTGCCGTGAGGCATGCTCATGACACAGCAGCACATCCAAAGTCTCATGGAGATGAGCCAGGAGCTCCTGAAGTAGTTGGAACCAACAGAGAAACATCAGGGAAACATCTTAAGGGAATTAAGGATGTTTCTCTAAGAAGGTAACACAGATGACAGCCCAGCTGAAGTGCCTCTGTACAAATGCACATAGCATGGTCAACAAACAGGAGAAGCTGGAAGCTACTGTGCTGCTGGGAGACTATGACATAACGGCCATTAATGCAACTTGGTGGGATGAATCCTACGACTGGAGTGTGGCTATTGATGGCTACAAACTCTTAAGAAGGGACAGGAGGGGAAGGAGGGGTGGAGTTGTTGCCTTCCATGTTAAGAAATGGATACAGTGTGAAGATACATCCCTAAAGAACAGCTACAAGCAAGATGAAAGCTTATGGATAGGAATTAAAGATCAAAGCAACAAAGGGAACTCTGAGGTCGGAGTCTACTTCAAGCTACTTGATCAAGAGGAGCCTGCTGATTTAAGCATTCTTACTTCAGCTACAGGAGGCATTAAGCTCACAGGCTCCCATCCTGCTGAGGGACTTCAACCTTCTCGACATTTGATGGAAAAGTATCACAGCAAGCTGTAGGCTATCCAGGAGGTTCCTTGAGTGTCTTGGAGATAACTTCGTAGGACAAGAAATAGATGCACCTACCTGAGGGGATGCAATACTGGATCTGTTAGTCACCAGTGCAGGCAAGGTCATCAGGGATCTTAAAATTGGAGGCAGCCTGAGCTGTAGTGATTGTGCTCTGGTAGACTTCGCAGTACTAATGGACACAAGTCAAATAAGATGTAGAGGCCAGACCCTGAATTTCAGGAAATAAAAATTCAAGCTGTTCAATGAGTTAGTCAATAGTATACTCTGGGAAATGGCATACAGGACAAGGAAGCCAAGAAGACCCACCATATAATTAAGATATTTAAAAACATCTTCCACAGAGCACAAGAGCTCTCGGTCCCCAGGTGTAAGAAACCAAGCAATGAAGGGAAGAGACCAGTATGGCTGAGTTGAGTCTTGTTGGTCAAACTAAAAGGCAAGAAGGAGCTGCACAGACAGTAGAAGCAGCAATGGGTGTCTTGGGAAGAATACAGAGATGCTGCCTGATTGTGTAGGGATGAGGTCAGGAAGGCCAGGGCATGTCTAGAGCTGAACTTTTCAAGAGAAACAAAGAAGATCAAGATGGAATTCTACAGGTACATCAATGAGAAAAGGAAGGCAAAGTAAAATGTACCACCCACAATGAGAAATAATGACAAGCTGGAAACAACAGATAGGAGAAGGCTGAGGTTCAACAAGAGCCTCATGAGGTTCAACAAGACCAAGTGCAAGCTCCTGCACCTGGGTCAGAACAATCATCATTATCAATACAGAGTGTGTGATATAAAGCAGCCCTGTGGAAAAGGACTTGGAGGTACTAGTGGATGAGAAACTTGGCATGAGCCAACAATGAGCACTTGAAGCCCAGAAAGTCAGTTTCATCCTGAGCTGCATCAAAAGAATTGTGGCCATCAAATCAAAAGAGGAGATTCAGCCACTCTGATCTGCTCTGGTCAGACCTCACCTGGAGTACTGCATCCAGCTCTGGAGCCCTCAGACAGGAAGTGCATGGACCTGATAGAGTGGGTCCAGAGGAGGGCCACAAAAAAGATAGAGGGCAGAAACACCTCTCCTAAGAACACACACTGAGGGAGTTGGGTTTATTCAGCCTAAAAAAAAGAAGGCACTGAGGAAACCTTCATGTACCTGAAGGGGGACTAAAAGAATGCTGGAGAGGTACTGTTTACAAGGGCATGTAGTGATAGAATGAGTGGCAGTGGTTTTAAACTAGAGAAGGGTAGAGTTAAGTTAGACATTAGAAAGAAGTTCTTTACTATGAGTCTGGTGGACATTGGAACAAGTTGACCAGGGAGATGGTGGAGGTCCCATCCCTGTACACATTCAGGATCAGGTTTGATGGGCCTCTGAGCTACCTGATCTTATTGATAAGTCCCTACTTACTACAGGGTGGTTGGACCAGATTACTTTAGTGGACTCTACCAACCCAAGGCATTCTACGACTGAAGGCTGACTGTAACAGTAAAGAAGCATATCCTCACACTGTTTTATAACCACTTAAACAGAACAGAGGTGAGAAACTAAGTTTTAGAATTATCATATGACATTTACAAATAATCCTAAAAGTAAACATCTTTTCAGGATGTTTTCCTGCAATTTATGTTATTTCCTCAGTGAAATGGAATTAGGATGACCATAAATGACAATGTTTGACTTGTCATCAGAATACTTCATCCACTCATCATGTATTCTGCAAGATAAAATTTTGCTTTAGCCAAGACAAAAAAAAAAAGAAGGGAAAAAAAAAAAGTGAAAGACCAAACTGATCTGGAGCAGCTTGCTCAAAAAGTATTTCAAAATTTTGTCTGATAGTGTAAAATCCAAGTGAATTTATACTTCACCTTGTTATAAAAAAAAAGGCAGTCACTTGTGACAAATTTGCTTTATAACTAAATAAAATGAGACATAATAATTAAATGTTATGAGGAAAACACTCAAATGCTTAAAAAAAACTGTTAAAAATCCATATACAAGAAATCAGAAAGAAAAAATTTTAGAAAAAGATAACACCTGACAAATTTCTATCCCACTAGTAATGGAATTCAGAGATGGAAAAGTATTTTTTGAGAAATCACAGTGTCACATGTCACATTTTGAAGTGTCACATCATTTAGGGAACACCTGTTTAAAATCATTAGTGCTTCACTATGAAATCTAGTTTTAATTCCTGTAATTTCAAACATGTAATTTAAGCATCAAAAATGTTCAGTCCACAATCAGAACAAGATTTAAGTCTCAGTCAGTAATAACTACCCCCTACAGAAACAGCGGCTCACTAAAGAAACTAAATATAAAAAGGTATGTTTTCCCCCTAACCAATTTAACTCTGTAACTGTCTAAACTTCCCCTTGCTGCAGGAAGGGAACTGTAAAGTTTCTTATACTGGGCAGATAGAGCACCTAAAATCCACATGGTTAGTCAGTCTACCTAAATATAGAAATCATACAATTAAAACTATTTGAATCTAACTACTTGTATAGATAATAATAATACCTCTCATGCATAGTACATTGAGCAGTTCCTCAGTGAGCTTGCATGCTCATAAAGGGTTACAGTAGCACCAGCCAAATATTTCCATTGCCAACTCTCCTCTTATACAAGATCACACATACAGTTACCAAGACACTGGTGTCAGTTAGGTCTAATGATACCAGGAAGAAAATATAATTGCTGGTATTAAAACCTATGAGTAAAGCAGGGAAAGAAGTAGTTAATGAAGAAGAGCAATAACAGTATCATTCATTATATAATGGTGACAAAAGTAGAATAATCAGTAACCTATAAGAGAATGTTGTAAATATAGATGAGAACAGTTGAAAAATGTCAGCATTTTTTAAAGCTCATTAATTAAAAAAAAAATCAACAAAACTTCCAAATATCAACAGTTTATGGTATTCAGGAACAGCAACAAAATCAAATGCATGCAATCTCACAAATGACCATTAAATTCTCATTATTTATGTCTGTATGCACTTGTCTATGTGTACGTGTGTATGCATGCATGAGACCTCGGGACTATAAAGAAAAGAAATCCATTTGTTTTGTAATAATAATAATGCTTTTCATTTCCTAGGGGAAAATAATTTATCAATTTGAAGATATGAATCTATGTGGCTCAATTCTACATTATTTTTATGAGTCAACTGTGGCTGTAAACATCTCAATCCTACAGAGAAAGTTACATAGAAAGGGCAATTTACATATACTAATTTGGCAAAAATTGCCTTCTAAAATACTATGTATTATAGAAGCCATATTCAGTTCTTCCTTTAGTGCTTTTCTGACAGCAGAAATAGATACAAGTTGTAATTTACTTGTATCAATTTCCTACTTTACTAGTGTCCAGTAAAATCATTCAAACAGCATGACAGATAAAATGCAATAATGTAAAGCATTTTTGGTCTTCAGAGAGCTATAATGCACACTGAATTCAAACAGCAGTTAGGGAATAACAATTAAAAAACAAACACACACACTTAGCAAAGTCGTGCTGGTACCTTGTAATAGAACTCCTAAAATTATTTCAATATACAGCAATGAAAATGTTATGTAAAACAATGTGCATTGATCCAGTAATCCCCAAAGCTCTTAGAGTGACTTAAATTTACCTGAACATGTAACTGCTTTGAGAAAAATCCTTCTAGACCTTGCCAAAATCTGACTGCAGGGAACAGCATATTTTTACAGTCATAAAAGCAGAGAAACAAAAAAGATGTCAAACACAAGGCCAATGGCAGCTAAAGCTAACATGTTTTTTTACACAAATAACAACAGTGTGAAAATTACAGGTAAAACAGGTTATGAAGTATAAGATTAAAAGAAAGTTGATTATGACTGAAAGTAAAATACGTTTAGGAATAGCAGCCTATACAATCTAAAGGCTAAAAGGCATATAAAATGGAAAATTTACACAAACATTTGCATTCCATATATGTCTGTTTTACTAGAAGACCACAGACCATAAAGAGTCCATATTGTTTTACATTTAATATTCTATACACTACTGTGTGCTAATTCCCACTGATTTCAACAGAACACAAAATTAGGCCTTTAAGATTTTAGTTTATACTTCCATTTCAATTTTACTTTTTATTCGAATTTGAATGCTATCCATGATTACAGTTCCCACTTAGCACATTCTTCCAGGTTTGAAGGATGATCTAATCACATGTGCTGCAACTGCACACACCAAAAGGATATCAAAATGATGACTGATAGAAAATATTGATACAGACTAAGTACAAAAAAATACTGCTTTAAAAATGTATTGTGTGAAAAAAAAAACAAACAACCACACACAAAAAAAAATAAAAACACCAAAAAACCCACACAAAAGAACACACATAGTTTCATATAGAACAGCTTCTCTGTCTTATAAAATAAAGCAGAAAAACATTTATTCCATGACAGTTTTTATTCTCACATAGCAAGAGTAATCTCAGGCTCACAGTTCCAAGAAACACTTCCCTGGCTCTATCTTTATTTGGCTTGTTTGTCTCAAATCACTGTATCTGCAATTTATTAATATTAGGTTTTATCACATGTACAGAAAGTCATCTGATTACTCTTGTGCTAGAATGCTTAATCATCAACTGATAAATTACTGTGTATGGAATTTTACTTGAGTATTTGCACTGATCTAATATGATACTTGGATAAATATTGAAACGGATCTTCTAGAAATTATCAGTGAGTATGAATCAAGCAGAAGAATCTCTTGGCTTTTGAGTGGATTCAGAATTTGAGCTCTTCATTGTCATTTGGTAGAAGACTAAAACTTCTGACAGAGTGATGCCTGCCGTGCAGTGCTGCCATGTCACCTAAGATTTTTAAAAAGTGTGCTAATGAACTGATGTGATCACAGTTAATAAAACAGATGTGATTCCTATAGCCAAATGACTGTGTTTCATAACACACACAATTGGAAATACAGCCTGTGTCTTATTTCACATTTCAGTAGCCATTTGGAGATGCTATGCTTGCTCTGTATGAAAACTGAAAAGAAAACGAAACAATATTAAATAGAAGTAGTAGTATATTACTTCATTTTTTTCCATGAACCGAAAAAAGAGGTAAGCTATTCCATCCCTTGTCAGCTCTGTTAATAGTACTGATTTGAACATTCTGAAGAAAAAGGTAAAATTAAAGCAGAAATTAGCTTTTTTACTTCCTTTCCCTCCATTAAGTATCCAAATGTAAAAACAAAACAAAACAAAACCCAACATTTTAGTGTGCATACTTATTTTAAAGCCACACATATGCTTATTCTTGAATGTACATACACTCTCAAGGATTTCAGTGATGTTATACAGTGGTGAAGTTACATAGGTACATGGTTATGGGTACTAGTGAACCTAACTTCTCCATTGAATTCTACCTTAAATGAAGCACTTTTTTTCTTATCCTTTCTGTCCTTGCTTACATTTTCATTTATATGTTTTAATATATTTACACTACACTTTTACTACAGAGAATGACAGGACAAAGAACCAGCTCCTACTAACTTGATGTGTGGTTAAATTCATTTTACACTGTGGGAGTACAAGCATGAATAAAGTGAGGCATATGCAGCACACAAGTGCTTACGCACAAGAACTGTCCTTCCACAATGAAGATGATTTTAAAATAGGACTTTTTTAATCTGCAACAGAAAATTTTCTTCCCAACACATGAAAAACACATTTTCTCTCTGATTTGTCATGTTTAACATTAACAGCAGCTATGAATGCTGCATATTTTTAGTCATTTCAGGGATCTGTTTACATGAATCTAGGCACCTACAGTTCTTTTCCTATCAGCTATATGTCTATAAAGATTTTTTTTATTCAATGATATCCTTCTATTTCCAGATAATTAGTAAAGGATAAGAGGGAAGAGTGAAAATAAGTGTTTTGCAAACAGATTTTGTTTTTTTCTGTTTGTCATACTCTATTAGGCAATGACACAAATCTACATAAACTGAGAGCTAAATTTTACAGTTCAAAGTGCAGAAGATGCCTGCACTCTTTTATGTATAATGGCACAAAAAGTAAGAGGATTTTTGTGAAATACTTCTGACTAGACTAGTTTTTATCATTCTACAGATATCTGTAACCTCCCTGTCTGAGCAGTGTGATGCACAAGTGTACAATTCCTTTGTACCTCTGAGAAATCCTAAAAATGCAGCTTTAAAACTATTTGTGCCTAAAAACCAACAATACAAAAGAATATATTATAGACATGTGACATGCAGGACATAGTAGTGTTTGTCTCAATCCAAGAAGTTGAGACTCAGGACATCTGTTGTTTGTCTTGAAACCCCCACCCCACCCTCTGCTGAGATGTGTGACTGAGACTGGAGTTGGGGGAGGTCTGCAGCTGACGCTGGGAGTGAGGTGTCCCCGATATTTCATGAAGATCGGTCCTCCTGCAATAGATTAGCCTGAGGTGTCTGTTGCCTTAATCCCCCAATTTACAATGTCTGATCTCACCAATTAGCAAAACAGAGGACTGTGTTATCTGCCCTATACCCCTCTTCCTTATCTCTTGGAAGAGTACAGAGAAAGTGGAAGGAATTTCTCATCTGCACAGGAAGAGAAGTGGGGGTGTAGTGGGCAAGAACCATATAAAAAATCGGGGACATTATATAGGGGAAAAAAAAGGAAACATTTTCCTGGGAAAGAAGCTCTCTGCCTCACTGACGTCGTCATCTGGATCGTGGTGGTGACTATTCTATCGCTTGTTGTCTTCTACTTTCTCCTTTCTTTTCTGTTTCTATTTTTCTCCCTGTCCTGTCTGCTTTAGAAACTTTACTATGCTACTCTAATAAAAATTCATCATGCATGTGGCATCTGACCTCATTTGTGTCTTAATTTCACCATTTGGGGTTCACCTTTAAACCTTTCATAAAAATTGCCACATATCCTAATATCTGATCGTGACAAGACACCATCAGTTTCATATACAGACACTTCAATAAGAACCATAGAGTTATAAAATTGTCTGATATAATGTTATTTATTCCACTTGAGATCTAAGATTCTGCCCATCTTAAGAGTTTGAAGTAATTCCTTCTTGTTATCCAAGCAATCAAACATGAACTCACTCCATTGATGCTAATTCAATTATCAGTTATTTGATTACCAGTCAGAGAATAAGCCATCTCACATAGCTGTAACTTTTAATGTAGGCATGTCTTACAATTACTAAAATACCCATGAAATCTATAGTTCAAGTACAGCGTAGTGTCAAGACTTCTGAAGGATAAGCTTCACCTATACTTCAGACTAAGAAACATCAGAAAACTGCCTTATTATTTTCAGTCAAAATCACAGTCCTTTGAAGGAAGTTACTGGGTTTTCTAAGAGGTACTCTGGTATCTTCAAGGGAACATGTAAGGAAGAATTATTTGAGGTGGTCCTCACGGCTTTTTCCCAGTCTACACAACATTAAGAAAAACAGAAAAATCATCAGAATTATAGCAAAATTTATAGTAAAACTACAGACAAGAAAATCTGAGTATGTTGTTCATTTCAGCAAGTTTAAAGGCGAAATTTAAAAAAAAAAAAAAACACAAAAAAAACCCAAAAAACCACAAACCAAACAAGATCAGGAAACAAAGCATTGCTAGATCAAAATATTAATCTGTCAAATAACTGAGCTATTTTCAAACAGAAAGCAAACAAAACACTGATGAGATCTGCAACATATTCTGAAAGTCTCAGTGAGATCAATTTCAGAAAAATTATAAGAACAGGACTCTGAAAACTTGCAAGAATTGAAAGACATGTCTCAATAGTGAAAAACCTAACTCTGAAAGAGGCTTTGCTGTTTGCACAAATTAAGACAAGATACACATCTTCAGTATTAACTTCAAACAAAAAGGGCAATCAAAATCACAATTAAACATCTATATCAAGGGTGTATAGTTACGATACTTGCAACAAAACACACATCCTCAGCTTCTATGGCTTCATCTCCAATAGTGAAACTTTATACCCCTAGCTCCCATCAGCAGTTACTAAATTATTAAATATATGCAAGTCTAGGCAACATGAGAAATCTAGTGGTCAACCATATCTCTGACCGGAGAAGTCATCTACTCTACACTAACAGAGACAAAACTTATAAATACAAAAGCTGGGGGAAATCCTGATTATTGTTGTATGTGTATGTATATATATAAGTCAAGAAAAGCAGCCATTGTTAACCACTAATAATACCTCAGAAACTCAGCAGGTGGAATAATAACTACATTAGTGAAAAAAAGCACAGTGAGAACCTGCCTTAGCATTCTCAAACACATTAAACATCGTGTAATACAGCATACTAAGAAAAGTATAGTAATTGTGACAATGTCTGACAAATTATGTCTATTAATTAAATTTAATGATTCAATACATTTAACACAGCAGTTTTATGTTCTTAAGAAAAATTTCTAGTTCTTACTATACTTGGAGAACCTGGCATTGAAGGAAGCTTGAAAGCTTGGCAACCTATACTCCTGCAGTTTGTCACCAGAATATACACATGCAAAATTTTATCTGTGAGAAAAAAATGGTGGGATTGTTTCTCAATAAAAATCGACTCATTTTGACACAGATGGGATTTAAGTAATTGTATTCAGTTGAATAACACAAAGACTTAAATAGAAGGATACACACAGAGAAAACAGACAGCACCCAGAGTTCAATCTAAATTTGCTACCTCTGCTTCTAGAGACAAAACCACCAAAACAGCACTAGAGTGATATATTACACTGTTTTTACACATAGGCCTTTCTCCAAACACAAGCTAGCAGAAGATGTCAAGCAGGTCTATTTCTCTTATTGTGTTTCTTCTTTTAATGTAGAGGCACTCCAGATGTGAAAAATGAGAACTGTTTGAGAAAGTAAAGATTTCATAGAAAACCAAAACATGGTGTTATATTCTACCCAAGACATAAAAGAAAGCACAGAACTTAAAAGCAACAAAAACTAAACACAAAAAAACCCAACCAACCAAAACAAAACAAACACAAAGCACAACATCATAGATAGCCCAGTTATTCAAGTACCTCCACAAAGGCAGCAGGTGTAAAAGATACACATGATGTCTTCAGCACACCAATGGATAGAAAAGCCTCTATTAAAAGACTGCTTTCTAGGTATCTATACATAGTCAAAGAAGCTGGAGATTGCTGCATAAAGGACAAGCCCAGAATACTTAGCAGAAGATACAAAAAACATTAAAAGTTCCTTTGAGATGCTAATGACAATAGGATTCAGAGGAGATTTCTATAACATAACAAATAGAGCATCTAATATTATCTAATACTTTTTGAGAGTTCACAATGTTAGATGTAATCTAACAATGAGAAGCAAAAACTGCTACTGAGAGTTACCTCTAAAGGATACCTAGAGTCATTCAAGACAGTGTGATGTACAGGAAGAGCTGGAATGAAGCAGTATTTCCTCAGGAACACGAATCTCTTATTCATTTGCTAACTGCTACTTTTCGTACAGAGAGCAGATTTCCAGATGAAATATTTACAGCAGTGCAAAACCAGGAACACAATGTGAGAAACATGAGGCAGGGAAGGGCCATCCCCAGTCACAGTAGTCAAATAATCACTGATCCTGTGGCAGTTTTTCTTTAATAGTAAACTTCTGTGGTTGAAAAACTCCACTCTTCACACTTTCAAGTGGGCAAATTCAGGTTTCCTCCCACCTCACAGCTCTTCATTTTTTCTCAAGTGTTCTTTCTCATTAAATATGAAACAGATATTAAAACCATTATCTGAGCAACAAGCACAAGCTGCAGAAAATATCTGCCAAATTTTCTGACAGGGACCTGTGTTATGAAGTTAACACAGGAAAGAAAAAATTTCACATCAAACTATAAATCTCTTTACCTTCTTCCAATAACAACAAAAAAAGGTGAACATGAAGCTTGCCTACCAGTAACACAGTTTAAGAATGTATCTATTAAGAGAATACATCTGCTAAGGACTGTACTATATGAGTATTTCTAATAACTCATTCATTATCATGGTAGAAAAATCTCATCATACCTTTCTTCTACCTATAACTCACTGTCTATTTTCATTTTTTTTTCTTAATCTCTCTCTAACCTGGACTACTGAAAAAAAGATGCAGAGATGAAGCAACAGTTTTAGGGCTACTACCCCTTTCACAAGTTATATACTCGCCCCTAAAGAATAGAAAGACCAGTTGAGATTTTAAATCAGAATTACTCAAAGATAGACAAATCCACATCTCCAAGAAGTCCAGTATTTATTCTTATGCTTTCTAATACCTCTGGAATAAGGTTACTCTTGTGCACTAGAATAATAAAGCAATCCTATGAGTAAATCAGCCAGGGATACAGTCCTAATAAGTGTCCTTTCAGGGATTACAGTGACAAGAACAACACATATCTATTCCATCAACTACAGCCAAACAGCTGGAGAATGTATATGCAGTATTTTTACTCTTCAGCACAAAACTGTCTAGAATTTTCCAAACTAACAAATACTACTGCTAAAGTTTGAATCCTTATTTTTGATGGTTTGTTGTTCTGTTTTGTTTTGTTTTTCCAGAGCCACTGTAATAATGCAAAATTAAACACAAGGAATGCTACAACTCTTAGGGAAGTATATTTTTTCCTACAAGCATTCACTGCCACCTGTTAGCACTACAAACTACAATGCTTGCTTCATTATCTACTGCCCTTGATATATTTAAAATTTTCATCTAGTCATTATGCTGAAACTTCATGTGACCACTTAAGGCAGCTTTTAAAAATCTGAGAAGGGTAACGTGTAAATTCTACATATTTGACTCAGTGACAAAAAAATAAAAAACTGACTAGACATTTCCCTTTAATAGCAACAACAACAACAAAAACCTAAAATGCATTAGAGTATTATTAATACCAACTAAAATATTTCTCTGTTAATGGTATACTTTTTTTTTCACATGCCATGTATAACGGAAAAATTCAAGGCTTCTCATGTCAAGTGAAAATAATTTTAAAAATATATACAAATCATCAAACAATATAAGCAAAACAATTTCACTCTTTGGAAAATTCCATTCATCAAGAACAGATCATTGAAGCACTTAATTTGCAAAACTCAATACTTCATTAAATAGGCTAAAAATGACCAAAAAAACCCAACCAACCCAACAAACAAACAAACAAAACCAACAAGAAAAAAAAACGAACAACACAACAACCTAATCACAGAATCCATCTGTTATTTACAGTAAAATTAATTGGTAAATAGTGAATATTTATTACTTAAGCAAAGAAAGTTTTCCAAATACAGTTGATGGCATGCTGCCAATAAGTAGAATACACAGGCATTTGGCAAAATGCCATTTCCTTGATGCAAAACTGTTCAAAAGTAATGATTGTTGTATTATTTTTCTCTTCACCAAAATGCTTCTTGGTCCCTAATTTCTGAGATACTATGAACCAGTTCATCAGATGTTTTGTTAAGCTTTATTCTCTATATTTGAATTTAACCACTGCTAGGATTATCCAAGGCAAAACCTGCTATCATTTAAGCAAATGTACAAAGGCACTATGGATCTCATCCAAACAATGCTGCTGTCAAAGGCAATGTTTCTCACCAACCACTGATGGCTTTGAGCCTATTAGGACAGATCTTCTAAGGCTTGACAGAATAATCCACCTATACTATAAAGGTACAAATTAATAACAAATAACTCAAAAAGGGTTTGCAAGCTTAATGATAAAACTGTATGTTTTGTGGTGTACCTTTATTTGCCAAGATTCATTTTTTTCAGTTTATCGCATCACCATATAACATTAGCAAATTACATTTTCATGAGCTCAGGAAAGTTAGACAGCCCATATACAATCTCATCTTTGTTTGATTAAAATCTACCTTTTCATCACTGAGTATCAATTCTGCCTTGGTTAAGCTTACTGAAAACCACTTTTCTCCATGAAAAATAACCCCACACACTATTTTTAGGTAAAAAAAGTATGTTCATGCTTGGTAAGCTGTTAAAAACCTTAGGCGTTACTGAAACAATTGAAATAGCAAGTCAACAGCATAAATTACAAATTTCTTAGCATACTTTAAAATAGGATGTAAGAAGTTCGAAATAAAGTCACATCATTATACTTACATTTTGTAGATATTTCTGGATATTTATGTGAAACAAAAGGGCATATTCTTGACTAAATTTATCCTTACTGTTCACAAATCTTTTTCTCACTAACATGAATAGCTTTCAGAACTATGTCGCAATACAAGCTCAGTATAGAACAAACCTAGAGTTGTTGTGTTTTGGTTTTTTTTCTTGAGAAATGCTACTGGTTACATGTAGAGACATAAGACTGTAAATTCCTATCCTCCATCAGTACTACTGACCTCAGAGCAAACCCCACAACTGGCTACAGGCATTCAACATCCATCACTGCTCCTGAAACCTAATCTTTCAGGGAAGGACAGCTGCAATGGGCAGCAGTTAAGCAGCTTTCTAAGATACACTATCATCCCAAACAAACATACATAAATAAATAAAACTTCCTGTCCTACATTTTGATCAGTGTTTTAGAAATCTCTCTTTTCAGGTACTTCACACCACATTAATTATTTTATCTGCACAGAAGAAGAAGAAGAAAAAAATCTGATCTAGTAACCACTTTTTTTTTTTAAATGCTGTTTCTTACATGCAAAATATATCTTTGATTACTAAAAAAAAAAATATAGTAATAGTCAAATGTCTACAAACATTAATTTACAGTGTGTCTGTAAATAAGATTTTTAAAAATGTAGCATAAGATGTAAAGAAATTATGCCCCTGACATTCACAGCACTGAAAACCTACGCAGATAATTTCTGGACATATATATATAAACAACCTTCAAAATAAAAGACCTCCCTGCCACAGAGGGAGAAAGCCCCTTCATTTAAGAAAAGCAAAAAGGAAGGGAAATTGAAGGTGTGAATCAAGTATGTTTAATTACACAGGTGAACACAGATAAATTAATCATGTCGCTGTACTACACACTGTGGCACACAGATAACTTATAAATACCTTCTTTCTGTGGCATAAAGAAGATGGAAGAAAGGTACAGAGTACCTTTAAAAAAAATATGTGAGAATATCCCCACATATTTTTGTGACCTTTATTAAAATAAATTTTACATTTATTTCCTGAAAAAGTAAAAGTCTTCTTAACTTTAATGAAGAATATGTGCTTCACTTTTACAAGACCATGCACAAATGTTAAGAGAAAATAGAAGAATAGAGGAGAATAAAAAAAAGGAATATAGAAATGGCAGTGTCTTTATTTCTTGTATAAATTCATCTTGCTTTGAGAAAGCTTTATAAAAGACCACAGCCTAGAGACAGTTCAAAAATGTAGTTAAGAAAAATTTAAATTCAATCTGTATTGTAAAGCAAGCAGAATTACTGTGTTTAAATTTACCAAATAATTATTTTCTAAAGGTCAGAAAGCCTATGACATTGTTACCAGAATTCCCTCTCAGTGAGTTACAAGTAACAAAAAGACAGGCTTCAAGATGCTGAAATTCAGATGGGATCTGGCAAATTTGCAAGAAAAATGTATACACACCACTCACGGAACTCCGACTTACAGATACATAATTTCCAGAACACGAAAAAAAGCAAGCAAAAGAGCAATATGCTTGCTTGCATTAGTCCATATAACACATTTATGTGTTATCTGACTACAACAATAACGTGAGCAATTCGGCTGGCACTAACCAGGACATCCATTTTGATTGTCTGCAAGCAACAAATTCGTTTGTGTACCAGTGGGTTAACAACTACAATAACTGAAGATTACTGAAAAAATGCAAATAATTCCAGTACACTTAACTATGAGGAAGCATAGCTCAGTGTTAATGTTAGTATATTAGGGCATGTCCTCTGGTATGGTATATCAAAGTGACTAGATTTCCATCATTTTCAGCTGCCTGAGAAGGAGAAAGTTTGCTACACATTCTTTGTATTTGAAAGAACACACAGAATCCCCAGCTGATGTCAGACACATGGCAGCTGATTTTCATAAAAATCTCTGGTTTTGGAACTCTACTGCAAGATCAATCACCTTCCTTCTTTTTTTAAAAAACCAAAACAAAACAGGTGAAGGTTGTTATATTGCATAAGACACTTTAATCTTAGGGATGTACATGCTATGTATACATACTGATGTAGTTACAAATAAGCTGGTAATTTACTGTGAATTGTTGCTTTTATGAATTAACTGAAAGAACATCAATAATAATCATGTTTTAAAATAGAAATAGTTACAGTATTTATGTAGTAATTTATTCATTTTTTTTGCAAACAATTCGTATTATTTTCTATCTATTTTACCTGCATTTTATTTATCCACTTCCTATAGGAAGATAGGAACATTCAATATTTAATAAATATTATTGATCAGCAACTAAACCCATCTGATTTTATGAAATATAAGTTAAAAATGTGCAATAGTAGACATATTGTTCTATCAATGCACGGTGGCTTATACAAGTTAAGTGAAGCTTGTTGGAAAACAATTTACAGGCAAAGTACTCTCATGCAATCTTTTTCTACATCACCAGGTTTCTCCAGTTGTACTACAGCTTTCACCATAGTAAATGACCAAGGGAAGTTTACACTTCCTCCTTTGTCTACTTGGTAAATATATGATAGTATAGTACACAAAGTATATGGAGTATTTTTAAACAGAGATTCTTGCTTTACACTGACATGTTGCCAGCATACTTTAGCCTCATTTAAGGCCTTTTCCAAATTAAAAAAAAAAAAAAAAAAAAGGATTTAACTAATTAACCAACTCACAGAGCATGTGAAATTGAAATTGAGAGTTTTCATTAAAACTTTGTATGTTGTTCTGTGTTATGTCAACTGTTTTGAAATTCAGTTACAATGCAATCAAGCTCCTGTTAAACCAGACATCATTAGGTGACTCTTTGACAGTGAATTTAAACCACCAAATATCTATGAAATTTCCTAAACTTCTTAAAGAATAGGTTAAAAATCTTTATAATCTTACTGAAAAATAAAAAAAAAAATA
>JANHGL010001846.1:0-21273 GCA_024611195.1 Ceyx melanurus
GTCTTTCCTGAAAAGGACATAGCCATCCATGACCACATTCCAGTCATGTGAGCTGTCCCACCATGTCTCTGTAATTGACACCAGGTCATAACCCCATGACCGCAAATGGATTTCTAACTCTTCCTGTTTATTCCCCATGTTACATGCATGGGTGTATAAACACATCAGGGATTGAGTCGAGTATAAAGTTTTTGGCCTTGAAGGGGGCTAGACCCTCTGATTATCTAAAATCCAGTAGACCCATTTATCTCTCCTTACCCCTTCATATCTAGTTTAAAGCCCTATCAATGAGCCATTCTAACTCTTGCCCCCAAATCCTTTTCTCTTTCTGAGACAAGTGCATCCCTCCTGCCACCAGCAGGCCAGGTGTCTCATATAGCAGCTCATGATCAAAAAACCCAAAGCCCTGCTGGTAACACCAGTCCCGGAGCCATGAGTTGCCACTGAAGGCATAGAGGAGAACACAGCCCATGTTCCTGATCCCTTAAGCATCTGTCCCAAGGCTCTAACCTATTTTTTAATTGATTTTGGCCTCATTCTATCCACTTCATCACTATCCACCTAAAATACTAAAAGGGAGTAACTTCCTACTATGGCAGGAAGTTTGTCCAAAACATCCCTAACCTGTGCCCCAGGGAGGCAGCAGACTTCCCTGGGAAGTGGGTCAGGACAGCATATTGGCACCTCAGCCCCCCTCAGCAGAAAGTCACCCACAACAATGATCCATCTGCTTTTCCTTTAGGAGCCAGTTGTGATGATGGGTCTATGACATCTTGATCTTTCTGGCTTTTTTGACACAGGTGAACCATCCTCCTCTCCTATAGTCAGTTCTTCCTGTAGGGCCTCATACCTGTTCTGCAAGGGTAACTGGGGAGGAGGGGGTGGTTGGGGGGGGATTTGCCTGCTTCCCCGAGCAGGGACCTGTTTCCATTCTTCCCCTTAAACATGGGGAGATTCATTTTGCCAGTCACAACTGAACACCACAGCTGAATACAAAGCATTGTATACATACAATCTATTTATATTTAGCTGCTCAGATTAGAAGAATTGTGGTAAATGTATTGACAGCAATTACAATAGTCTTGCAGGTAGTTTGCACCTTCAAAGCACTGAGATTTGTAGAGAAATTAAAGTTATTTCTTATAGTTGCAGCTCTATAATATGTATTTAGCTGATATGATCTAGGCATTTTATGGTGGTAATTCTTTACATAGTAGATGCAAGAAAAACTAACTACATGCTAACTCTTATTTATGTTTTATTTTGATAATTTTATTGAACTGATGTCAATACTCTGTGTTTAGGACAGTCAGCTACTTAAGGTTGCTACTTCAGACCTATATTCTGTCTTAGTGATTTGGAAATGGTCAGTTGTGATTTTATTGCAACCTAACTGAATTAGTGCAATTCACTGTTGGCTCTTGGGCTGCAAGTATTTTTCATAAACTCCTGGTTGTTCATGTGTTGCCATAGGCATTTCTGTAAAATAATAAATTAGTTTTGGTGAACTCTGTTAAAAACATTGAATTTCCCACATTAATATTTCCTAATGGGTTATTAAAACCATATATAATTCATATGCTTGTAGAAGATTAGTGCAGAAACTGTCACGCTTGATCTGTCTGAGATGGATAAGATTTTGGGAATATGACAGACATTTCAAGAATAGAGCAAGCTTAAATATACATCTTTGTTCCTCTTATATACACAAGAAACTTGGTAGTTCGGAGCAGAAATGTGAAATTTGGTATTGGTGTAATTTTTTTGACAAAGAATAGGGTTTATTTTCCCAGAGATAATCTCATCACATCATGGAATTTTTTAATGAGTTATAAGGCACAGAGCCAGCATTTTGTACTTACTGACTCTAATTAAATTCTTATTCTGCTTAACCAAAATTCACAGTCTTAATGTTTTACACCATGTAAGCTCTACTTTATTTGATAGTCCAGGTGTTGGACTTGTTCGAATGAAATCTCTCTGTGAAGTTCAAGTGACATATATTTTCCTGTTGATTTCTCAAGCCCCAGTTTCAAGGGGAAATACACTGAGCTATCTTCTTGGAGTCCTGCTATTGAGTGTGGGAATAGTGCCTTGTGTATAGAATGTGTTACTGATGTATTACAAGGGAAGTTATGGCTGAACAGTGGAATGTGTCTGCCAGTGTTTGTGAGCTCTGCTTGGGCCACCTAGAACTGGCTGTTTTGAGAGATGTAGAAAAATCTTTGTTTTGGCAGCCTTAAGTCAACTGCCATTGGAGTAACTGTGTTTTTTGGAAACAGCAGAAAGTAGTGGATTGGTACTGTAGGTTTAGGAGGAAATCTGTGAGCATAGTTTTTTCTTTTTTGTTTGTTGTGGTTTGGTTTGTGTTTGATTTGTGTTTGGTTTGTGTGTGGGGGGGGGTTTTTTTGTGTGTGGTTTTTTTTTTGTTTTCTTTAGTGTTGGGTGGGTTTTTTTTGTATTATTATTACATTTTTGTTTGTTTGTTTTTCTTCTTTTGAAGAAACTGGAAGAAGGTGCAATGAGAAAGTTTAAAGCACCATAGACCATAGTAAAATAATTGTTGTGTAACCTGTAATCAATTTGGAAATGAGATTCCCAATGTCTTAAATTAAAATCACGTGGTTATGCTTACCAGTTTGTCAGTGTTTTTTTTAACCTATACCACCAGATGGCAGTCTAACATAAACTTTTGATCACTCGTGAAGTGAGTTTTGAGTATCTGTTCTGAGACACTGTCCTTTTCTGGTTTTGAATTTAGTGTTGAAGTTGCTTGGAAAGTCACTGAATTATATCCTCCAAGCAGTTTCAATACTGTCATTTAAGTTCTGTAACACTATTATACACTGTTCTTTCTGTATTCATAAAGAATTGCCCCAGCTTTTAAAAACAAAATGAAACTTAGTACTATATAATAAAGCATAGGATACATAGCATACATAGCATAGGATAAATGTAAAGACCTAACAGAAGTAATTTTTTAAAGGTAGGAAAAAATGTAGATGACGTTTGGAAATATGTGTGAATTAATAAAACCATTCTCTCATTATTCAAACTAGTCATCTTCTGATTAATTTCTTTAACTTGACTAAGATCCAACATTTTCCATTGCAAAATGTAATTTAATTTCTCTAGAATAAGTTAAAATAACTCTAAACAACAACAAAAACCCTAAAACATACAAAAAACAAATAAAAACCAAGCGCAAACAAACAAAAAACTCAAAACAAACTAGAAGTTGTTAAATTCATAATCACAGGAGTAATTTTAATGGAATGTTAACTTGTACTAAGTGCCTAGTATTTGTGAACAGTAGTTGACTACCTTAATGCATGGGCTGAAAATAGACAACAAAACATATCTGAGTAAAGAAAACAATTTGTATCTTTTAATAACTTTTTGAAAATTGTGTTTATACATGCTACCTAAGTGGAGCATAAAGAATGAAAGACTTGGTCTTTTAAGCAGCACCAAAATTATAGCACTTAGGCCTGTAATTATTAGTGGAGAATACTGTTTTGACTCCTCACCCAACAAGATATGTGGGTAACTGATAGTACTTTTGAAAGTGCCAGCATGCATTACTTACTATTATAGGTTTTGTAAAGATTTTCTGTCTGTGATTTGTGGTGTAAAACAATCTCCAGAAAGGTAAAATGCACACAAGAAAAAGTTATTTTGGCTCAGATATTCCTTTGTTACATCAGAATGATTATTTAGTTCCTTTTGTAAAATGGATGTTACTACTTTATTGTCAAGCTACTGCCATTATGAAAAATTCTGAGTTAGTGTTTGGCGGCAGCAGCAGTGAAGCGTGCCAAAAGCTAACCTAGAATCAAGAACTCCTGTGAAGAGTCAGTCTGCCTGGATCCCTTAGTAAGAGGGAAGAGTTTATATTGGAGAATAAGCAGGCAGCACATTTGTGCTGAAAACAGAAAGGAAGTTTTCCTTACATTTCTGTTGTAGACAAGTTCTTCTGATCACTTTAAAATACTGTATTCGGCAGAAGAACTGATAAATGTATTGGCATGAATAAGACATTATAAAATACAGAATGGTTGCAGTTCAGATTGTTTGATGTGTGTGTCTTTCACACTAGAATGCTGTGACTTACAGCTATCCCCAGTAAAGCAGAATCACTCTGTGTGATATGTGATAATATTGTATTGATTTACTGCAGTGACTTGATGTGATTTTCTTTAAATCATAGTTTAAGGTTTGGGTTGTTTTTTGTTTGTTTGTTTGTTTGTTTGTTTGTTTGTCTTTCTGAAGGAAAAATCATGTTTTAAGATAAGTTAGCATTAAGAAATTAGAAATGCAACCTGTTATATTTCACGTAAAGGAGACTTATGATGAAGTGTGGTTACCTAAACAGCCAAACCTCAATCTCAGAGCAGTGGGGAAGTCCTGAAAAAAAATCTAGCTATGTCTTGAGGAGATGTATATTATGCTATAGCAGCTGAACATTTTTATCATGAAAAGTATAGGCATAATACCAAACAGAATAAAACTGTAAGGAATAGAACAGCTAGAAAAAGCTTTTACAGTTCACTTGACAATTTTATTAAGATGAAATCTAACCAAAACATTCTGCTTATTGGGGCAGGAATTTGTTTTCCTGAACAATGTACAGGCTACTTTGTAAAACTGAGTATCAGACAAATAAATATAGAGGGACTTGCAAAGAGAAAAACAAATCTGGTGTCAGAATTTTAGATGTCTTGCATGATCTCTGTTACAATATTGGAGATATTACCAGTATTTTTTTCCCATATGCTTTGTCTTTTGTTTAAAAATACAATGTGAGATCCTGGCGTGTTGACATTAGTTTAAAAAAAAATTAAAAATGTTGGTAACCTCTGTAGCTGCCTTATCAGAAGCTGCCATCATAAGTATCTATAGCTACCTATATTTACTGATTTAAATATATTTTACTCAATAAGTGTCTTAAAGTTTCATAGGAAGTATTTTGATAGAATATTCCAATATAGGAGGAAAAAACTTGAAAAGTTTCATTTTTTCCTGTTTCCATTTGATTCAGATGCATTAATCTCAACTCTGCATGTTCAGAACTTACTATCTGGAAATCTTACTGCAGTAACTGAAATAATATTTGATCAGTAGATATACTGCAGACGTTCATTACATGTATAGATCTTGCCATGCAATACGTGGCTCAAATCCATTCTAAATATAAACGTATGGGGAAGTATGTGTCATCAGTAGGTCTTTCTACCTGATCTGTTTTTCACTGAGATGCATGCTTTGATTTTAGGCAAATTTTCCCCATTCCTCTTTTGTATTTTTCTGGAATAATTATATTCTGTAAGGAAGATCTGTTAAGTTTTGGTTTTGGTATTGATAAGGAATATCAATTAACTCAAAGATGACTGGAGTAAAAAAACGCAACCAAACAAAAAACAAAACACCAAAAGACAACAACAGAAAAGGAACCACTACAAAAACCAAACACAGAACTGGATGTTCAGAATAATCACTAAATCAGTTTTCAGGCAGTTAAAAGAAATATTTTTCTGCCACATTGCCTTTTTCGTGCACAAACCTATCTCTTTCTTGCTCACAGCAACCAACAGAAGCAATGGAATGAGGGGAGTGGACGTACTGTCAGGGCCAAACTGTACATCAGCTACAGGCTTCTGGGTTGCTTTTGGCCTGAAATTTCCCATTGCTGACTAATGGGATTATCATTATTTTTTGGACAGGGTTTCTCAGGGTATTAAGAGGGAGTGAAACAAAGCATTTTTCAAAACATTTTGCCCTTGAAGGAGAGAAAACATTGGCCATCTTATTGGGTTGTGTCTGTTCTTCCTTGAATTAGTGAAAAATAAGAACACTGTTATTTTATTATTTTGGGGCGAGGGGGAGAAGAAAGGGCAGTGTGCCATCAGTTATGTGTCTAGGGGACAGTTGTGGATAAATGTGTTAGCTTGTGGACATAGAGAATTGAGTTTCAGTTTTCTCTGGGCTACACTTGTCCTTGTAACCCAAAGAAAGTTATTCTTCCTTTAACCTCATGTCTACTTTTCAGATTAATAATGTAAAAAAATAATTTTTACTCCAAAAAGACATGGCTTCACCTGAGACAAGTTGTGCCTGACTAATCTAATGGCCTTCTCTGGCAAAGCCACAGTGCTGCTTGACATGGGAAAAGCTACGGATGTCATTTTCCTGGACTTGTGCAAGGCGTTTGACACTGTCCCACATGACATCCTTTTCTCTAAAATGGAGAAACACGGCTTTGACAAATGGATCACTCGGTGGATAAAGAACTGGCTGGTTGGTCACACTCAAAGGGTTCTGGTCAATGGCTCCACGTCCACATAGAGGCCAGTGACAAGTGGTGTTCCTCAGGACTCTGTTCTGTGTTCAGTGTTGTTCAACATCTTTGTCAGCGACATGGACGATGGCATTGAGTGCACCCTCAGTAAGTTTGTCGATGACACCAAGCTGTGTGGTGCTGTGATCTTAGATCTTAGGAAGAAATTCTTCAGTACGAGGCTGGCAAGACTTTGAAATAAATTGCCCAGAAACGTTGTCCCTGGAGGTGTTCAAGACCAGGTTGGACAGAGCCTTGTGTAGCCTGGTCTAGTTGAGAGGCATCCCTGCCCATGACAGGGAGGTTGGATTAGATGATCTCTAAGGTCCCTTCTAACCTAGGCCATTCTATGATTCTCTGAGACTGTATACAAACGGTATTCTGTGAAGATCTGTGTCAATGTAAATATGGACAACAGAATGTTTGGGTAATGCTTTTCAGAGGTGGAATGTATGGGTAGGCTGGGGTTGTAACCTTACTGCAAAATGTAAGATCCTCCAGTGAATTGGCTGGCTAGAGTCTCCTCGTGCTCCCCTCTGTTTCTTTGTGTCCTTTCTCTTTCCTCCCTGCATTGGAGTAATTTTTGTTCTGGAGTTTATCTATTATTTTCCTTGCTCACTTGTTAATATTGAAGTATTAACTAGCAATTTTCATTAATTACATTTTTTATTATTATTTAACTAGAAGTGAAAGTTATTTTAAGTTCTATTTTAACATAAATGTGGCTTATAGATTTTGAAATACATTTGTAGCATCTTCTATAGATATTCAGGTGAAATTCTGAAAAAATACAAATAAAAACCTCACAGATATATGTATAAATACCATTTAGAAAGATAGCACAAATAAGAACACATATTAGGTTCAGATCATGACGTTTTCTTGGAAATAGTATTTCCAGTTGTTTATGCAGAGAAGCATTATTGTAATCAAGTTGAAAATATTTGCTATCAAAATCATCTTGTCCTGTGATCATCTGATTTACAACCTTCTGCTGCATAAATCAGTAGGTTCAGAGTTGCCAAATGTGATACATTTCAGTGCAAAATTGGGTATCCTGGTCTGTGAAAATGGAATTGCAAGCTCTGCTTTCATTAACACTTAACTGTTATTGCTGTTTTGACCAGACAGCAGCGGGAGTGGGGGGGGGGGGGGGGTGGGGCGGGGGGGGCGGGATTGGAATCAACACCTAGTGATGCATGTAATGCTTCCTGCAGTACCTTAACGGTAGGGGTTTTGCTTCTAGGATAGAGAGAGAAAGGGAAGAGAATTGCTTGCTATGAGCCGGAAAAGCAGCGCAGTTGGCTCTGGCAGTGAGGGGGTTGACTGACAGTCTGCAGTGCAGTGGAGTTAGCAGAGCTCCCTATATGGCTGTGGATTAGCTATATGCTAATACTGATAGGAGAAGAGGAGCTGTACCGAGAGCAGTGAGCTGGCAGTGGAGGCGATCCGATTCTCAGCAGAGCTGACTCCTCAAGAGCCATGGCTGAAGGGGGTGAAGGAGGGGAGGATGAAATACAGTTCCTAAGAACAGTAAGTATCTGCTTTTTATAGGTCATGTGGTACATCATTTATTGTCTCATGTCTAATTCTTTTTTCTGTTGTATTAAAAACAAAGTGTTATTTCTGCATTGGGTTTTGATAAATGGGGAATTGATTTAGTCAGTGGAAAAAAAAATAAAACAAGAATATGAGCTTTAATAGCATCAGACACTCAGTATGTTCTTCCTTGAATCTGCTCAATAGCCAGTTTGGTATAAGGAGACCTATTTCCGCTGTAATCCCCTGTGTTTGAAGCGTGCTCGTCAACTTTGTGCTTCAGTTTCTAAATGTAGCATGCCAAATATCTGACCTCTGAAACTTCTGTCTAGGTTAGATTTCACTGACATTAACAGAAGCTTTGCAAATAAAAGAGCCTTAAAATGATGAATAAACCAAGCGAGCCCTTGATGACCTCTTCTGATAAGCATGCTCACAGAATCACACTTGTGTGTAGGGAATACCAACAGATGTTAAAGTCAGAGCTCTGCAAATGTTTGAGGTCTTTTCTCTGCTTAATAGAAGCTTAATTTAAAAGGAGATAAGGATTTCTTTGGGAATGGGTGTTAATTAGTGAAATAGCCTCCACGAGGTGTAATTTTCTCTAAAGAGCCCTCACACCATTCTTCCCTAAAGCTTTACACAAATCCTACTAGATTTGACAACCAGTTTGGACTTTTAAGAAAGTAGTGTTTGTGCATTAATTTTGGAGAAGAGGATAAGATCCTTTTTCTGTATTATCTTGTACGTTTCATTATTTTTACTCTGCATGACTAAGAGTGTGTTGTTGTGTAACTAGCATGAAAAAACCCTTACATTGATGTGTGTATTTTCTCCTCTTTCTACACTGTCTTTACTTGGCATTTATCACAAATAATATTCCAGGAAACGGTATCCTTTAGAGTTGATACAACTTTAAAAGGACAAGGATCTAAAATAAAACATGTTAAGTGTCCAAAGTAGTAAATTCCAAGGCTGATTTCTGGGAGTCTGGGAATTAAAGGTTGAAGAGTGTTGATGTCTGCTGCTACTTATGTAAATTGTTTAGGTGTAATGAAGACTCATTAGCACTTCTAAGCTTGGGAAAATTTCATAGTGGGAGGGAAATGGATAATCATAATTAAGTATCCCTCCCCTTCACTCCACTTTTTAGAGGTTTCTATATTACTTAGTTTAGTTGATTACTCAGCCTTTAGGAAAAGGTGCTTTCCTCTGAGGCTGGAGCTTTAACTAAATGTCCTGCATCCCTTCATTTTCTGAGATGTTGCCTTGATTGAAGAGTCTTCCTCAATGATGAAGTGAGAAGCTTTGCCTATTCACAGATAACCGGTGTATAGTACTTGAGATGGCAATTTCTGCTGCCGTGACCCATTGTTATTCTAGTAGAACTCTATTGCCTTTCTTTCCAATGGTAAAATCAAGTATAAAAAGAGGCGAGGGCCAAAATCAGAAACAGCAAAAAAAGGCTATTCAAAAGTGTTCCTTACACTTAGTGTTAGGAAATCCTTTATAGGAAAGAAAATGGGCTAGATTTTTATTTTTCAAGCCTCAGCTTCTCCTTGCTGTGGATAAGTCATATCAATTACCGCTGTCTCCTCTCTATGATAACTTCCTTCACCTTCATGAGAAGGAATCAATTTTTGTTTTGCAATATGCTGAGAAAGGAACCATTTATTAGATACTGAGTTCTACCATGATGTAAGCCCTCAGTATTTATTACTTACAGCTTTTATTGCTGCCTAAACACTGTACATACAAAAATGAAGTGCAGTAGCCTTTTAGAGGTCTTCCAGTGAAATTGTTGATCACTCAGGACCTTCTCCAAATCAAAATGTTTTCTGTGCTTTTGGATTGCTAGAGAATATTTCCCAGGCTGGTGTAGCAGAATCTTCATTTGAACTTATTAATTTCTGTATTCTTATTTTTCAGTCTGTAGATAGAAGTGGTCTGGGATATTTTAGGCTCAGAAGTAACTCTTTCTGGGTGAGGTATATAATAAGATGAGATCTTCTTTTAGCCCAAAATATAATATTTTATTCTTTGAAAGAGCAAGACTTATTTTAAAGTATAACAAAAATTCATTTTTACTTCCTTAAAGGAAACTTCCCTGTTGCCCCTCTTTTTTTCTTTTTTCTTTTTTCTTTTTTTTTGTTTGTTATGATATTTGTTGCTAATGATGTTTTTCTTTTTTTCTGGATCTAAATGGTATAGTTTTATGCATCCTTCTTAGGCTCTCTGCTTATATAGAAGGGCTAGAAGCTCAGTAATTAATAAAAAATGGTACCTGTATTTGTTTCTAGGGAGCAGCTTCTGGGCATATTTATAAATGGATGGAAAGCTTTTCATTGGTACTTTCTATTCCAAGACATTTCTAGTATTTGATTAATTTGGAAGCAGTGGGAATGACAAAGACCTTATGAACAAATTCAAGTGAGGAGATAACAGAAGCACTTTGTCAACATTGTTGTAGTAGTATGTCTTTAGAACTTATTAATCTCCCTTCTTCTGTGAAGTCTTTATGTGCAATCATAGCATTTAGAGAAAGGTGTTACTAATACAGTGTAATTTGTGGTCTTATTTTTTTCCATGATTAACAAGTTCAATATGAATATAAATAAACATAAAAGCATGCAGGTTTTTTTTTCATACTCTTACGATGCTGTTGTATCTGTGTTATTAAATCTTTGATGTTTTGTTTCTGTAATAATGCTTGGAACTGCTTATCTAGTTTTCTGGTTGATGGCTTTTGTCTGGATTTGAGTGGATATTCAGTGTATGTATGTAAGGAAGAAGCAAAGCACTTGTTACATGGGCATAATAAGCAAGACTGCTGTCTCTTAGTTTTCTGCTCTGGTGATGTTTGTTCTTTAGGTGACTTCCCCCTATCATTTGTTACCCCTTCTTAAGAAATGAGAACATTAATGAAAGTGACATTAGGTGAGAACACATGCCTGTTAACCTGTGTTGCTTTGAGGTAATATGCTGAAGGGTTATAAATGGAACCCTGTTGCCCTTGGCAGTGTAGATGAGTGAGTGAACACATTCTCATTTGAGTCTTTCCTAGCTTCTGGGACTTAACTGCTGTGACAAACTGCAAAAGTCCTTTCCTCTCTGGAAATTATTCACAAATTCTCTGTCATTCCCACTGCTGCCAAATTACTCAAATGTGAGGTAATGCTTGGAGCAGAGAGCTTTCTTCATCAGACATACCTATATAGTTCCTTGCTAATAGAGAGCTTGATTGGAGAGGTAGAGGGAAAAATGTCACACCTCTTCCCAAAGCACAGGAGCAGTTCAAATGTACTTGTAATAAAGCGTGTTTGCCATCTTAAGAGTCCCAATTACAGGGATAACATCAGTAAAGCGCATTTCTTTGTTTGTTTTTTTTTTTTTTCTTGAAATTTGTCATATTAATGCAGCGTGTTTCCATGTTTTTTGTTTGTTTGTTTGTTTGTTTGTTTTTAATTATTATTTTTTTTTATCATGGCTCATAACAAATTAGTCAAGGAAGTTTTGCTTTGTTTTCCATGTATCTGAACAGACTGTGTTGGTATGTATGGGTATTAGTGTGTGTATACCTTTGTGAGTGTGACTTTCCCCAACTTGTTACAAATTCTTCATTTCTCTGAGTGACAAAGGCTTTAGCAACTGACTTTTGCTCCTTTTACAGATTGTCTCTATGACCTAATAGTCTGTCATAGATTGGCTCTTGTTATCTGTTACACTTGAATAGTGAAGATCTAGAACAGAATAGAGTATTTGGATTTTTTCAAGATCTAGTCCATGTATATAAAATTACACAATTAATTTGCAGAGCTCTTTTGGGGTATGTTTTTGATCATTTGTGTGTTAAATTGCTGCTCATAATCAAGACAGTTGGGTGACTCATGGACATTTATTAGTGGATATAATTTCCTATCTATATTGCTTGAAAATGATCTCTTCATACGTCATAGATGAGATGGGAAGTTATCTCAGTTTTACAATATGAACTGTGAGGTATAGTATGAGTTAGAATATTTTTTTTCGATTATTTTCAATGTTCTAAAATATAAAATTGATTATGTCATGCCTTATTATTTTAGAAATTGTACTAAAGCACTTCAGTTTAGCCCAGGCATAAAACCAGTTCTTTAAATATGTTTAATACATGTTATTTTATCAAATCTGTGTCCCTAGTGCTGTATCCCTAGTGACGTAACAAAGAATGAAGTGTAAACATAAAAATAATTAATCCTTAATAGTCCAACTTAATATCTAATAGTTATGCTACTAACTGCATGCTGACATTCTCTAGAACAGTTCTCTTTGTCTTGATTCAGTAAAGTACAAAAATCTGCTATATAATGATCACCAGATAAGTACTTTCAAACAAATATATTGGACAAATATCAGGCAATAATGGAAGATAATTATAGGGAGATGATTTTTAGAAGTGGTTAATTCAAAGCTGGAAAAGTATGGAAATTGTTCTCAGCAAGTTATGTATGAGATTACATGAAAGCTATACAGAAATTTTTGTACAGCAGAAGTCACAAAAACTAAGGAGCTCCTTAAGATCAAATAATTGGAATTTTCCTGAAAGTCCCTTTTAAGGAGCTGGTGAAGGTTCTGCATCCTTCTTGAACAGCTGAGTATGTTCTGTGGTATTGTTCTCAAATTATTAGGACATTTTGTCTGTTGTCACTGAAATGTCCTACAACTCATGATAAAGTAGCTGTCCATTAGTGAGTCAATTCCTTTTAGGAAAAGGGTAAAAAGAAAGGAGAATAATGTATTATTCTGATATGTACTTTGAGAACCTGTGTGTATTAGGAGCTTAAGTGATTTTTGAAATGTTTACATATCCGTGAATTTATTTATCTTTCTGCATTAAATCACACCCTTCTGATCCTATTGTTGCAATTGTAAATAATTGCATAGCAATCCATACTTCTAAGTGTTCTAAGAAGAACAACAAATGTACAACAAATAAAATAAACAAAAAATTTACCCTCTCTCTTCTACACCATTTAAAAACAAAGTTTTTTAAATAGATTTTTTCTTCTTATACTTTGCACTATCATCAATATAAGCTATTTGCAATCACTCTTCCTGCCTTGAGTTTCTACCATGGAAAACATAATTTTGTGAATTTGTCCTGCTTAAAGTTCCTCAGAATTTGTAGCATCCTTGTTTGTAAATAATGTGCTCTGTTTATTTTTTACCCATTGAATTTACTCTATGCCTGTGTTCTTAACTTTGTGAATAGATTTTCCCAGTTTGCCACTAAATGCAAAACATTTTATGCTCATTCTTAGGGCTATTTCCTTTTTGAAGGGGTGGGTAATGCTGTAAGATGGATTTACAATAGAACAAGTTTTCGAGTGCATTGTATACTGAAGTATGCTATGAGTGCTTATTTTTATGAAATAAAGATAAGATCTTCTGTGATTAATTTTAACTGCTTTTCGAGGCAGAATTTTAAGCAAATGTTCTTCTATGCTCCAAACACAACAGTCATGCCTTCAGACTGTATAGCATGTCTGGTTTTTAGCTCTGGACACATTGGAGTGGTGACTTAATACCAGCATTATAGTTACTCAGCTTGTAAAAAATTTCTCTTTTGGAGTGAAATAATTTCATTTAGTGAGTATTTTCAGGCTTCTGGTAAAGAATTGTGCTTTGGGAAATATGCAGCATGTTTAAATGAAAAGGGAAACAAGTAATTTTGTATGTTTAATATAATGAAAGTTGTTTGAAGCGTAATTAATGGCTGGAATTGTATAGCTGCTGTTGAGGAAAAGAGGACTAAGTTATATAGCCTCCACTGCAGTATAATTTCACAGAACTTAATATGATTTGTCTTAATATACTTTGGTCTTTTTAATTCTCTGAGTTAAGATATTGAGGTCTGTTCCCAGGCTGTAATATTTATGCCACCAAAACTTGCATTTAAAATAAGAATCAGGATAACAGAGGAAGGCAAAAAGCAAACGTGAGGACAGTGAAAGGATATCCAACATGTTGTTAGGTAGCAAGTTTTACATTTTAGTTACAGAAGCAATTCTAAAGATAATGTCATGAGGAAAAAAAAAAAAAAAAAAAAAGCCTGTAACATATTCCATGTATAACGGATTTACCAGGTGATAGTGTACTAAAAGTCTGTATAAGGTAAAGTGGGGCAGAAGGAGAAATGGCAAATAGTTTCTGCAGATGCAACAGGTGGACAGTGAAGACTTGCATCATGGTTAATCAGAGATGAAGGCTGATGTCTATTAGATGGAAATGGCAAATAGTTTCTGCAGATGCAACAGGTGGACAGTGAAAACTTGCATCATGGTTAGTCAGAGGTGAAGGCTGATGTCTATTAGATGGAAGGTAGCTGAGTTAGGGTCATGCTTCTGAAGGTCATGACATTACAGGGTGCTGTTGGAGATGGTACATCGTTTGCTATCTTTCCCCAATGCCTTTTTTGCATTTTGTTTAGCATGGTTCTGTAGAACAGACTGTAAACCTGATTTTGCCCACAAGGATGTAGAGCACTAATGTTCAGATATATGTTGTACAACATTGTATGTTTTATTATAATAATACTTGTATGCATACATATGTCTTATGATATAAATATATTATATATATATAAAATTATATGTAATGAGTTGTAATTCTGCAAGCTGCTTTATATTGCCTAAATCTATACTGGTTAAAAACAAAGCAACATTGCACTACATGAATTAAACATCATATTATATTACTTGTTTCTTTCTACAGCTTAAATAAATTGTCATTTAAAAAATAAATCAATGTATGTATTTCAGTATTATAAATACACTGTATTGTAACAAAATAATTGCAAGATTGAGCATAGCAATGATCGACTTAACTATTAGGATAGATATAACTTTTTTTTTTTCCTTTTCAGGTTTCTTTCTTTGAGGGTTTGGTTTTCTGATTTTATATATATACATATATATAATATATTCATCAATGCAGGTCTGCTTAAATAATGTCGGATTTGTTATAATTATGCAAAACTCTTAAATCTCACCTTAGGATAAGGTTAAAAGCTTTTTTGGTAGAATTTGGTAGAATTTATGACCATGCAATAATTCTAAATTAATACTTTAAGTATACATTTTCGTATTTTCCCCCTAGCCCCGCTGGTGGCTGTTATGGGGATTTGTCTTCTGATCAGGCTCTGCTTTTTGCTATCTAAAGGGGGACTAATATCCTTAGTAACAAACAGTGAGTTTTGTAGTGATGTTCCCACATTTTTATAGAATACAGCAAGTGGGTTGCCTCATCTCTGTGCCTTTTTTTTTTAATCCCTTGTCATGCTCACTGGCTATGATTCGTGTTGAAATCCAGCTGTGAATATTGTGCCTTTCTCAGTTCCCATGGTAGTGCTGTGACCATACAGCCAAATGCTGCCAGGTGCATTAGATACAGATTCCAAAAATGATTATGGGATTGCACGCAGGAAGGAGAAAAAAAAAATAAATTGGCATGCAGTTATTTAGAATACATTGAAATAAATTACAGGACATTAATTTAAAGTAATGTATTTCTTAACTTCATTCATGAAACAAATATTTTCCCACACGGCACATAATAGCAGCACAGATATATAATAAGCACAGACCTCTACAGACAGTATAATCTCAATTTAAGAAAATAAAACCACACTTTTAAGAAAACATAAACACACACTTAAGGTGAAGAAAGAAGACATGAGGCATTAATATGCATCTGTATTAATATTTTGGTTTATTTGCTCAATGTAAAAAATTTAAACAATATTATGTATTTAATGCCATTAAAATGTCACCAGATCATTATTTAAGTGTATGATTTTGTATGATGTAGTGGGTTTGATGATGGAAGTTCTAAATTTGTATACCAGACATTACTTTAAAAGAAGTGTGTTGTTCTAATTGTATAAGACATTTTACTCCTAAATATTTATTTTGCTTGAGTAACATTTGGAAACCTCTTTTTTGAATATTACAGTAATGCTCTGCAGCACAAATGGCAAATATGTGACAGTCTGTCTAAAGTAGTTCAAGGTTGGAATATGCACAGGAATTATAAAAACCTACAGGCAAACTTGATGATTATTTTTTTTTTTTTCCACTGCTTTTGGTAGTGTCTCCCTTTCAGTATGATGCACACATACATGTTTTTGTCAGCCATTGTGCATCTGCTGTCAGTCTACTCTGTTTTAACAAATGTGTTTTGGCTGTAAATAAGAGCTGATGTGGCCAGTCTGCTGATAAGGTAACCTCTCTTTTCCAGTTCCATGTTTTGGCATATCATGTCTATGGTGAGGAGTAGCAGCTTCTGCCAATAGAAGAAATGGCAGAGACAACAGGAACATAAGGTGAAAGATTCAGTAGTAACATCAGGTTTGATCCTTCTACTGGGCTTATATCCAAATAAACAAGTGCTAGTTCCTCAGCAAGACGTGTAGTCAGCACACGTCTGAGCTGTTTTTAGTCCACTGCAAACATCTCTGTCAATCTTTATCGTTTGAGCCACTTCAGCACTCAACCCATTTCTCCAATACCTTCTACCAGAAAACCAACTTAATTTCCCTTGCCCCAATAACAACAACTTGAATTGTCTCCAATATCAATATAATGCAAAAGACCTGCAACTTAAATAAAATCCTTTACAAATTACTTGTATAAACAATAGTGTTTCAACACGGGGACTTGAAACAGCTGTTTTGCAGCAGATGCAGAACTAATTTCAAGCAGTGAAGTTTTAACATGCTTTCAGATCGCATCAGCAGCACCATGTGCAAATGGTAGTACAAAGATCATCAGGCTTAGAATACATACTGAAATGCCTCAGATGATTCACTGAACTGCTTAAGGCCAAATGACTTTCCTAGACTCCATATGAAGTTCTTTGACTGCAATCTCATATTTACTATATGTGAAAAATGCTCACAAGACATATAAACCTGGTACATAATAAAGATACTTAATGTCAGTAGTCTGTAGAATTCAGAATAATATATAGAGATGTTGATACAGTCAGTGCACAGTTAACATTTTGATTTTTAAAAAATATATGAAAAAATTATGCTCCACACACACAACTGTTAATATTATATTCCAAGCTATTATCATAGCTTTCTTCATATCCTTTTCTCTTGCGCTTTACTAAAGTTTAAAATGATAGACTTTATAGTTCCTATGTAGGGAGAGATAAGAAAGGTAGGCTATAGACTTTGAAAGACCTCAGTCATATATGTCCTGCCTGCATTTGATGTTATCAGGTAATCTTCTAATGAGGAGTATTCACATGCACAGTGCATACACATTGAGTGTCACAGCAAAAAGTGCTAACATCTTTTATTTCCTTATCAGCCACTGTATGTGGGGACTAAATAGTGATTTTATTCATGATGTATGCCAAACCTTTGTTTAAAAATTTTAATTTTTTTCCTGGAAATAGTTATAGTTAATCTGATATACGTAAAGTTACAAGGTGACTAACATTTTTGATGGCTAAATCACTGAGGTGTTTCAGCTGGGATCTTAGATGTGGGGTTTTTTTTGTTTGTTTTGTTTTGTTCTGTTTCTTTTTAAACATGATGTAATAAAAAATGTAAGTTCAGAGCTTTCAAACATGTCAAGATCTTTCTCTGCTTACAATTCTGGATCTTAGGTGACTGTCTTAGTTACATATTTAATTGGCTTTGTCTTTAATGTAAATCTATCCCATGAATGGGTAAAATAATCTTGTGTTTGAATGCTGAGCAGTACCTCAATACTGACACTTAAACAAAACCATGATTGTAATGGATAGATATTCTCACTGGAATCAGTGAGCAATAGTAATTATTATAAAAGTTCCATTTAAGCTTCATTAAACTAAAATCTAGCATTTTTTTGTGAATCTTCTGCCATTGCAACCTTTTAAAGAAGTTATATTAATCAATCTAAATCTCTTCCATCAGTCACTGGGACTATAATTGCTTTAGGTGTTTGGGTTTATTCATTATTTATTTATTATGTGTATTGTGGTTTTACTCAAGACATCCATAAACTTTTTTAAATTGCTTTCAGAGAACAGAAAGAAGATAAAATTGTGGTTCTTGTACTGATCCAAAATCTTTCCAACAAAGCAACATTGCATCTCACTAAGTATTCAATATGGTATGCTATTATGACTTTGAAAGTTAAGAGCAGCATGCAGGAGCTATGAAACCAGCTAGACATAGACAAAGAATGAAGTATAAAAAATTTGTTATGATACATCTTTCATTGTAAACATCGTTTTAACAGCCAGGTTGTTCTTCCAGTATAGAGTAGATTCTAATTGGCAAGTTATTACTCAATAATGAGTTTCCTCAAGGAGTAAAATAAGTAGGTATCACATCCACTTATGAAAATATATCGATAAAGTTAAATAATTTAATTCTTTAAGAAAGATAATTTTTTTAGAAGAGAAAATGTTCATTTTTTGTGGTTTTGTTTGTTTGTTGTATTTGTTTTTTTGTTTGGTTGTTGTATTTTTTTTTCCAATCAGGCTTTCACTAATTTTTGCTTTGAAATGCTGCAGTTTGATGACACATAGTGAGTGGCCTAGCTAGCCTGACTGCAGATGTTACAGAATCTGTCATTAATGACCTTTATTGCTAACCAGAAGCTGTACAGTCATAGCCACCAGTGCCTTGCTATTGGAAAAAACCCACCAAAATTGAGAGAAGCTGAATCAAAAGTATTGTCTCTCTGTGGTTAATTTTAAATTATTCAGGAAGTTTGATTGTATGGAAGATTCTAGACTCATTCTGAACAAGTAACTTCCATTTCATGACAGAAGTTTGTTTTTGTTAGAAAGACTTAGCTATTTTTATTTCTTGGGGATCTTCCCCAGTCAGCTTCTCTCAAGGTTGACCTTAGGCTTAAATAACATCATTGCCTAAATAAGGGCCTGTATATAAGGCTTAACTTGCCAATTAGAGTGGTAGTATGACCTTTCCTATCTTTGCCAATATGAAAACAATTTAGAATCCCAAATCACAGCATTCTAAAGGGTGATATGCATTCATCACAGCACAGAAAATGGGGGTAAAATCTTAAAGGAAAAAAACATAAAATTATGGCCGAAATATGATAATGGTGATATCTGTTATAGGTAATGGATGACATCAGTAGAATGTCTCTAGTGCTGTTTAGAAAATGAAACACGTACATGCATAGCTCTGTCATGCGTTCATGCACTCCAACTTTATCCTAATACATTTACTACCTCTATATTTCACGTGTGCTTCTTTGTCTAATAAAATAAATTAAAAAAAAAAAAAAAAAAAAAAAAAAAAAAAGCAAAAAAAAACAGTATTAACAGAAGTCAGTAATAATACAGAAGCTGATGGAAAATTATCCTGATCCCAGGGTACTTCCAGTCAACAAAAATCAACAGTATCCAACCTCTTCATTTTTGTGCATCCCTTAAATATCCAGCACCCATTGCTGTGGGGTAACACACTATCAGTTAGTGGTGTAATTTAGCTCTCTCGGGGCACCAGATTCATATGGCAACTTCTGTGTACTGTATTTTCCTGGCATTTCTTGAGACAGATGTTTTCACATAAACTGGAGCTTGCAGCTGTTACAACAGAAGTCACCGAGCTGCTTCCTCACAAGTGCAGCTTCAGAGAACAGAAGCAAATACACAGTTATTATTTACTGAAAAGTAGCTGTGTTTCATGAACATGGCAAAAATAGGGAACTTGTAACAGTGCTGAGTTAGTGTCTATCAGATCATGTCACTGTCCAGGTGCTGTTTTCTTTGATGGTTGAGGTGGCTTCTCAAGGGTAACTTCTACCTCCTCTGGTTCAAGCAGAGGTTTATGTAGTCGGGGTTCTTGGCACTCATGACCATTGCTTGGTTTCTTTAAATAGTTGTGGCTTTTGTGCTTTTTCATACTGCTCAAATGCCAGGTTAGTGGTTTGACTGTAGGGTAATTGTGCAATGATCACCTAAGGGTTTGGGGAGAATATTCAAGGAGTTACAAAGTTTGCAGAAATGTTGCCTTAGACAAGGTTGGGCAATGTGCTGCCTGTCTTAAAATAGTGCTCTGAAGCAATGGCAACACCTGCTTCTTCCCAAGTATTTCTTCTCCTGTTACAATATTATATATGTATAGCAATTGCCATTCACTCTGGTTACTTTCTGTCCAGTACATGCATAGTTTGCATGGTTCTCCTGACTATGCTTGCATCACTGTCTGCAGGCCTCCGCTTTGTATTTTTTGCCAGTTAACATAGTGCTCGTATGTAAAACTTGATAAAATGTTACAGCTATGTGCAGGGTTAATTCCTTAGTAGTTAACATTTGATGAAAGTGTACTGCTGCTAAATAGTAACTAGTTGGAAGACAAACATGCTAAACAGCTTGCAGGTTCAAAAAGGGAGATCTAATGCATATATTGAACAACCAAGAATAATCAGACATTTAATTTCTCTGTTTATAAAAAGATTTGCTCATGAAACAATAATTCAACATTAAACAAGCAGAACAACCTCTCCTTACATTATGCTGCACAGTAATAATTTAAGTCCAGCAATCTCATGACAGCCAAACATAAGAGAACATCTTAAACCACCTCAAGTGAACCATGATTAAAAATTGGGTTTTAGCCTTGTAGTGAGTAATGTGTTCAGGGAAATTCCATCTGCAAGAGATGGTAGATGACCCCCAAACCAAAACAAAAAAATAATCCCAAACTTGAATATTTTGTAGACAGGCATTTGTTATCAGTAATACAAATTTATCAGAAACTGAAATTTGCTTGACTGGCAGCTAATGGAGGGGTGAGTTGTAGAAGACAATTATTTAATGTGACAAGGAGGAAAAAGGAAAAAACTAAGGTGCAATTATCCCACATGACTTTTTTTTTTTTTTTTTTTTTTTTTTTTTGACAAGAAGGATAATAATACTACAGTGATCAAAAGAAAGGAAGTGTGGGGGTAGATGGTTAGACTTGACTAGGGAAGCAAATTATCTTTCTATTCAGACACTGTGAGTATGCATTAATAGCAAATATTCACAAGGAGAATTGGAAAGAGAGAGAGAAACTGAGGCCCAGTTCACACCTATTGCCCCTTGAGCTCTACCTGTGGCTGTAAAAACCAGAGTGAGAACAACTCTTCTCTTGTCTCTTATTGCTTCAGGTCACAAAGAGTCAAGAAATTATAAAGAAATAGCAGGATTTTTATTTATTTTGATATATATAGCTTGCAAAAATTGGAATTCTTAAGTGAGCTCTGGAACAGGCTGCCCAGGGAGGTTGTGGAGTTTCCATCTCTGGAGACACTTAAGACCCGCCTGCATCTGTTCCTGGGCGACTTGGTCTAGGTGATCCTGCTCAGGCAGGGGGGTTGGACTAGATGATCTTC
>JANHGL010001846.1:71780-106029 GCA_024611195.1 Ceyx melanurus
GTTGCGGAGTCTCCATCTCTGGAGACACTTAAGACCCACCTGGATCTGTTCCTGGGTGACTTGGTCTAGGTGATCCTTCTCAGGCAGGGGGATTGGACTAGATGATCTTCTAGATCCCTTCCAACCCCTAATATCTATGAATCTATGAATTGTGACTCTTAGTTGCCATCAGGATAGAAGCACTTGGAGTTGAGTTAAAGAGGTTGTTTAATTAAGAGTCATATAAGAATTCAAAAACTTACGTCCATATCAGAAAAAGAATGTTCTGCTTTGTAATTTCAGTAGAATTTGTAAAACATTACCAAATGATTCTTTAATGTTTTTGAATAAGAATGTGTACAATAGATCAGATGTGCTCTACTGGCATATACTGCTCAGGCATTCAGCACAAATGCTCCCTGAATTTACAGGTTTGCTTTCTTCTGTTTGATGTATTTCTGCAGAACACATGAAATAGATATTTTTTTCTAATTTTCTGGGTTATAGAGGAGTACTTAGAATTTGCATTATAAATGAATCATAAGAAAGTATGATGTATAAAATTGTATTATTTACAATGCCGTCATTATTGCAAGCATTAACTGATATTTTACTCTGATTCTGGCTGAATCTGCTATTAGGAAAGTACTCTTTTCTGTTGCTTTGTTACAGATACGGGATGATAATAAAAGGCATCATCCTTGTCTTGTGGAATTCTCAAAATTACCTGAGACAGAGAAGAATTATAATCTGCAAATGTCAACTGAAACCCTCAAGTGAGATTTACATTTAAAATAAAATAAAGTTGTGGGGTGTTTTTTTTATTTTATTTTACTCAAAACATTTCATACGGTTGTCAGATATGAAAATAGTTTGATTTAGAAAAATCTTGGCTCTACAGAGATACAGATAAAAAAAATAACACCAAATCCTGTTGGTTTTAATACAGTGGCATAACATTCAAGCCACTTATTTGTATGTTTTCGGACTATGAATGTATTATTATTTTGTATAAGTTAAAATATTTGGGGTTGGAAATTTCATTATTTTGAATGAGATCCCTGTTTTTTAAATATCATGAACTGGCTAATATTGTCACCTTACCACTTTCCATTATTTTTGCAAAATCATGGCAAACAGGAGAGGTGCCAGAGGACTGGAGGAAAGCCAATGTCACTCCAGTCTTCAAAAAGGGCAAGAAAGAGGTTCCAGAAAACTATAGACCAGTCAGCCTCACCTGCATCCCTGGAAAAACAATGGAGAGTCACATTCTGGAGGTCATCTCTAGGCACATGGATGAGAATAAGGTTATCAAAAGTTGTCAGCATGGATTTACCAAGGGGAAGTCATGCTTGACTAATCAGCATTATATGATATTGTAACAGGATGGAAAGATACAGGAAGACCAGTGGATGTAGTCTATCTTGACATTAGCAAGGCTTTGACACTGTCTCCCATAATATCCTTGTGAGCAAGCTCAGGAAATGTGGGATAGAAAAAAAGATAGTAAGATGATTGGAAGGCCAATGGCATCCTGGCGTGCATTAGAAGGAGTATGTCCAGCAGATCAAGGTTCTGCTCTCCCTCTACTCTGCCCTGGTGAGACTTCACCTGGAATATTGCATCCAATTCTGGGCCCCCTATCTCCAGAGGGACAAGGTGCTACTCAAGAGTCCAACGGAGCGCTACAAGGTTGATTAAGGGACTGGAACACAACTTATGAGGAAAGTCTGATAGACCTAGGGCTCTTTAGTCTGGAAAAGACTGAGAGGGGATTTAATAAATGTTTATAAATATATGAGGGCTGAGTGTCAGGAGGAGGGGGGCAGCCTCTTCTCACTTGTGCACTATGATAGGACAAGGAGAAATGGATGGAATCTGGAGCACAGGAAGTTCTACCTCAACATGAGGAGGAACTTCTTTACTGTAAGGGTAGCAGAGCACTGGAATGGACTTCCCAGAGAGGTTGCAGAGTCTCCTTCTCTGGAGATTTTCAAGACCCTCCTGGATGCAGTCCTTTGTGACCTCTGTTAGATTAGATTACAGTATATGGTCCTGCTCTGGCAGGGTGGTTGGACTCGAAGATCTCCATGGCCCCTTCCAAACCCTGACATCCTGTGATCCTGTGATTACTTCTGCATATTTATATTAAAAATAAAATAAATCTATAAAATGGATTAATGTTTTACTACTGCCATTTGTTTATGTTGGCAGAACCCTTTTGGCCCTTGGATGTCACATTGCTCATGCTCATCCAGCTGCTGAGGAAGATCTTAAAAAAGTCAAACTTCCTAAAAAGTATGTATCTTATGATATCTCTTATGTATTCTTTGTAACTACATGATATTAATTAAAAATATATTGTAAGTTCATTTTAAAAATACTTGATACAAACCCCATACCTGATACAGATTTATGGAGCACGTGGTTGGTCTATTTCTTTGCATGTTTATGGTGGTTGACTGTGAATACTGTTGTGTTGCATCACCTTGTGGAGTGATTTGCAGACACACAAATAGCCACATATTTCAACCAGGTGCAATTATATTTGTGTTACATGATCTTAGAATAGATATTCCGAAGTTAAAAAGAAACAATTCAGTGTTCTTCTATTACATAGCAAAGAATAGTATACGGATATGAAGGTAAATTTATCTACTTAAAACAGGGTATATCATTTTTCCATAGCCCATGTTTCTATTTCAACCTATAAAAAAAAAGTTTTGTTCAACATACGTACATACATAAGAGACATTATTAATGCATTTATTTACAGAAGAGAAAAAAACTAGAAAATTATTCTTACAGAGTTTCACAAATCTAAGAAATGAAAATATGTGGATTATTGCATAAAATACAACCAAGATTTTGTTTAAATTTTTATTTGGTAGATAAATGATTGAAGTTTGAGATAAAATAGTTGATTTTTTTTTTATTTAGACACCTTTAAGTCAATAGCAGTAATCACGCCGAAAGTGGTGAAGTTTAATCAAATATTATATTTATATTTCAGCCTTGTCTGAGGGGATCCTATAGTTGCCCATGACAAGTTAAAGACTTGATTTTGGAAGAAAACAGTAATTTGGATACTTGTCATTTGGTATCAATTTATCAACCCACAAGATGGTTGGTTTTCGTTTTGGTTTGGTTTGGTTTTTTCTGAAACAGCATTATCCATGCAAAACAAAGTGGGTTTGTTTTGATGTTTTTTGTTTGTTTGTTTTAAAGAGAGCAGTAAAATAAATGGGTTTATGATACTGAAGATAGTAATATTGATCCATCTGATGTCATTAATGAAAAAAAGGAAAACCAAACTTTTCCTGAGGTTTATACTTCTCAGTCTATATTAATACTGTTTTGATAATATTATCTACAATAACGGAACAAATAAATCTTAGTTTGTGACTCTTGTTAAAATACTAGCGATAGGACAAGTGGAAGTGGCCTCAAGTTGTGCTAGTGGAGATTTAGATTGGCTAGTGGGAAAAATTTCTTTATCGAAAGGTTTGTCAAGAACTGGAACAGGCTGCCCATGCAAGTGGTGGACTCACTGTCCCTGGGGATATTTAAAAGATGTGTAGATGTGATGCTTAGGGACGTAATTCAGTGGTGATCCAGCAGTGCTGGGCTAGTGGCTGAACTTAATGATCTTAAAGGTCTCTCATAACCAAAACAATTCTGATTCTACAGTCTACTGCCTATATAAATCAACCTAACAAATGGAAATAGTCTGATTTGAACAAGAGAGTGTCTGTGTATGTCTACAGCAGAATTAATCTTTATACCATGTGAAAGAGTTGAAGAGGGTGATATCTACTACAAAAAGTACTAAACTTATTATTCAGTGAAAAGGGGAAGAACGATACTTAAAATATTATGTTGGAAAAATGGCAATATAATATTTACAGACTAGTATATAAAAACTACCATACTTAATATTGCATAAAACTGTTTTTTTTTTTAAAGAAGTCATCATGCAGAACTTCATAACAGGAATTACTTTAAAGGTTTAAATAACATACAAAAGAAATTATAGACTATTCAAATTCTAACAGTTTGTATTTTTTCATAGCAACTCTTTGGTGATGCACACATAGATCTGTGTCATTTATTATGATGGCGAAAGTATGTGGAAAATGAGACTCTACCAGAATACAATTTATATCCTAGTCAATGGTTAAATGCAATGATGGATATTTGCAAATAAATGGGAGAATAGTAGATGGAACAGTGGAGAGAGAAAATGAGCCCCACCCTGTGAATCCCACATAGAAATTATTAAATCATCAGGGAACCTTGACTCTCACTTTTCCCACATTGACTTGCAGTTACATGATGTCAAATGGATATAAACCTGCCCCTCTTGATCTTTCTGAAGTGAAATTGCTACCTTCTCAAGAATTTCTGGTTGACAAACTAGCAGAAAATGCACATAATGTCTGGGCAAAAGACAGAATAAAACAAGGATGGACCTATGGCATTCAGCAGGTAAGGACATCTTTAGATGCATTTGGAATAATAAAAGAAAGTTATCTTTTGTTTTCTGGAAATCAGTTGGAAGTGTTAAGTAAGTAGTAGGATAATTACTGTCTGTTGTGTGACGTTTGGAGAAGGTAGAGGAGATAAGAAGCAGGAAAAAAAGACTTGCCCATGCAAGTTTAAGTACATTTTCAATCCTGCATAGCTGCAGAATGTAGGAGAATATATTTCTATACTTCTCTTTCATTCTTAGCTTGGACTTGCATTTATAAAACCGCTCTGCATCAATATTCTCTCCTGCAGTCTTAACATTATTTCTCAATACACTCTGTCTCATTATATAAAATCCTTGTAATATTTAAATGGAGTTTTCTTCCTGTTCCTTTTTATAACCCCTTTTAGGACCTTAAGAACAAACGTAACCCTCGGCTAGTGCCATATACGTTATTAGATGAACGTACTAAAAAGTCAAACCGAGATAGTCTCCGTGAAGCCATTAGAACGTTTGCAGGCTATGGTTATAGTGTTGAGCCGCCTGACCAAGAGATAGGTATGTACTTCCAATAACAATCATGGCCTTTTTTCCCCCAGAAGAATTCCACTGAAAAGATAGGGAAAACATAGGATTTGAATTAATAGTAGTATATTTTTTCTGTGGACTTTAATGAAAGGTGGAAATCTACTTTGTAAATTACTTAGAGATACACTTTTTTAAATGATTGGTTGTTGTTAATGATATAATAATTCTAATTTCTACAATTTTAAGATTGGAGTAAATCTACAGTGTGAGTGGACATACTGGTTTCCATTTAGAAATAAGGCAGCAAAAATAATACTTGATTCATTTAAAAGAAATTTTACATGGCATGCAGATTAGGTTTGACTAGACAGAGACAAACTCTGTTCTTAAGACATTATCAAGCAATGTGTCATTTTTTTGGAAGGATTTGATTAAAAGGTTTTCTTCATACTTGCTATACCACTGTATTTTTTTTTTTTTTTGTCAGAAATGCAAGCCAAACAAAAACTTATTTGACAGTTTTTCTAAAATGTTCTAAATGTAAATACTTCTGTTGGAGGGTATTTTGTTGTATTGTAGTACTGCATTATTACATTGAATTGTATTGTGTGTAGCAATCTTGAACTTTTGAGGTTTCCTCTACTCAGTTTTTTGCTTGAGGCTCTGCCTTGAGTGATACTTCAAAATATTTTGATACAAAATAGCAGATAATCACATCCTCTATAGGATTAGAATGTGCTATCCTGTGTGTGCTGATTATTGTTCCTCCTTTGCTGTGAAGATTCTTAAACATGCAGTGGTATATAATGGCTGTTTTCAGAGCTAGATAATATGGAGGACAGATGAAAAGCTCAGTGGTGCATTTATATTTTCATATAATTATAAAAGATGGGGGATTTTCTCTGTTTATTTTTACAGCTGTCCAAACAGTGGAAAAAGTCAGCATTGATAAGATACGGTTTTTCAGAGTGGAACAGTCTTATGCAGTGAAGTCTGGAAAGTGGTACTTTGAATTTGAAGCTGTGACAGGTGGAGATATGCGTGTTGGCTGGGCCAGGCCAGGTTGTCGACCTGACATAGAGTTGGGAGCTGACGATCAAGCATTTGTATTTGAAGGAAGCAAAGTCAGTACATCTTTATTTGTTTTGACCCTATGAACAGGCTAGTCAGAGAACTACAGTATAGGTTTCCTCTGTATATTCCAAATTAACTACTGGGATATTTTTTATTCATGTAAGAACATCTCTAAGCTTTGTTTCATGCTGGATAACATATGCATTTTGATTCTGGTCATTGAAATTATGCTGACAAATGCGCATGTGTTTATCTATCTTCCTAGGATATACCCAAATGAGTGAAGAAGTCTGTTATAGGCATAAACAAAATACAGGATTCGCTTTTTTTTTTTTTTTTTTTTTTTTTAAGTAAGTGGTGTTTTACAGAAATAATACAAAGTGTCTTCAGTGACTGTAAGGGAGAACCACAGTTCTGTGTTCTTTTCTGTCTTTTCTGTTTTTCTGCACATTCTTTCTTCCCAAATCTGACACCCAAAGCACTGGAAGGGATATAATGACACAGCATGTGAGAAGTGGAATCCTGAGAACAGTGGTTATCACCCAGATTCTAAATTGCTGCTTACATATTACTGAAGTTATGGTGCCTTAGTTTCTCTAAATGAAATAAGAAGGATAGTAATTAAGTTAATTACCTGAAAGCCATGTTTGCAAATTGCTGTGAGATCCATAAGGGTGAAATATGTTTGTTTCACTTTTTTTTAGTTTGCTTTGTTTTGTTTGTTTTTTTGTTTTGTTTAAAATTTTAACATGACATTTATTTACTTTTTTTTATTATTATTATTATTTTGTTTTGTTTTGTTTAGGGCCAGCGCTGGCATCAAGGCAGTGGATTCTTTGGACGCAGCTGGCAACCAGGAGATGTGGTTGGTTGTATGATAAACTTGGATGACAAATCAATTATTTTTACACTGAATGGAGAATTGCTTATAACCAGTAAAGGTTCAGAACTTGCATTTGCTGACTTTGGAATAGAAAGTGGTAATTTTCTTTTTATAGTTACAAAACAAAATCTAGAAAACTAGTTTGTCATTATGGCTTAGTGAAGTGAGAAATCATATTTCATTGATGTGAGCTCTCAGAATGTGCTACACATTAACTTTGTAATATTTATTTTAAGACTTATATTGTGCAAATGGATTTTTTTTTTTCCCTTTAACCATGAGTATATATTAATCAGTAAATTTTCTTTAAGCCTTGTTAGGCTTATTCACAGGACTATTCTTCAGCACTAAGAAGTGTTAACAACAAGCACCTTGAAAAATTCCAATTAAGCTGAAAATGTAACCTCTGATTATCTCACTGGGGCATATGTTTATTATATTCTTGTCTGTGAAGGGCTAAATGAGTACTTTGTGGTGAGAGGCTGTTCAAAAAGAGCATATCTTTGCAATAAAAATTGAGTCTGATTTGTAATTTGTTTTTATCTCCATCCTCTTCATAGTGTATCTGCATTTCTCCTTTTCCTTGGCCATTACTCTTTTTTTTTTTTTTTTTGACCTTTGCTTTTTTGAGCAGTAGTATCTACATGACTATTGAAGGAGGCAGGGAATATTTTTTAAACTGTTTTATTTTTTAGTTTATATTTTCCTTAAGCATATTTCCAGCTAGTAGTAGCTTCTTGCCCATTAGTAAGTGCCAGAAGACTCTGTAATTGCTCAATGTCCTTCTTCAGTCTGATTGTTGGTTTTTCTAATAGTAGAGAGTGAGGGACTGCTTTAAGAGAGCTTTTCTGAAGGCTTAAAGCTGAAGGGTAAGAGAGAAAATGTCTTATTTAGATGTTGAAAAATTGTATTTTCCCTGAAGTTGCTCCAAGTTCTGCTTCTAGAGAAATGGGTAATGAATTCAACAGCCTTGTGTCCCTGTCTGTTGGCTGCTACAGATATATGGAGACCAAAAATGTTCAGTCGTAAAAAATGCCAGCATTTAAGAAGCATGTATTTGCCTGTCATGAATGATGGAGGGATGAAGTTTGGCAACAAATTTCTGGCTTCTGATGGGAAACTAAATTTTAAACTCATGTACTGAGATACCCAAACCTCATCTCAAATTTCTTTTGAAACTTCAGTGCCCTTAGAGAGCATACTTATCATTTGTTAAAAACTGTGATATAGCCAAGGTTGTCTTCTAGTGTCCAACTCATCACATAAAGTCTAATACATGAATAAATGGCTTGAACACATCTTGGTTTGTTTTTGTTTTCATTTTTTGTTGGGTTTTTTTTTTTTTCCAAATCTAATTGTTCGCAAAAGTACCTCTTGAATTTGTTTGTTTTTCATACAAATCTACTACTACTTACTAATAACAATTGCTAAACTGGTTTAATGTTTAAATAAATGGGATACTGTGTGTACTTTCATTGCCTAAATCCTCAGGGCTTTTGGTAGCAATTATAGTGCACTTAGATATGAGTATTTAAGCTGGCTTTGAATCTCTGCTACTGTCATCACTTCATGTGCATTACTTGTAGGAGCTAAAGCTGAGTTCATATTAGATGGGTCCAAAAGAGAATCCTTGTGTTCCCATAATAAAGGACACGTGGTTTTTATTATTTTATTGAATTTAATTTATTTTTATTGTTGTTGTATCGTTTGCTTAGGTTTTGTTCCAATTTGTGCACTGGGTCTATCTCAGATTGGTCGTATGAACCTTGGAATGGATGCCAGTACATTCAAGTATTATACAATGTGTGGCCTTCAAGAAGGTTTTGAACCTTTTGCTGTCAACATGAATCGAGATGTTGCTATGTGGTTTAGTAAACGCTTACCAACGTTTGTCAATGTGCCAAAAAATCATCCTCACATTGAGGTAACATTATATGTTAGGGAGACACCTGTTTATTAACTGTTTAGCAATCTGAGACGTTAAATCCTTACTAATATTTACTGTCATCAGACAGTTTATCATATAAATCTATTAAGTCACTCTTAGATAATTCCAGATTATTTTGTCTATGTCTAACTTCATTTATTGGTACTATTACCATTCATATGTATCTAGCTGTCTGTTCTATTATGTCTTACTAATTTATGTTGTAGTGATTACCTACTTGAAACATGGCAGCTGTGCTTTCTTAGAACCATTTTTTTATATTCAATCTTACATTTACTTTCATTTTTCTTAAATAAAAATGGTTCAGCTGAATTCAGCATCACTTATGGTAGTGTGAGCTAAACAGAGACATGTAGTTCACTAATCTGAGACATTTCAGTTACCTCTGCTGTCCCTATGTGGTATCTATTTCAATTTTTCTTATGATGGAGTGGCAATAGGAGTTTGGCAGTTCCCTAACTAGTCCTCTAGAGCAAAATCATAGATCCCTTGTTTTGTATAAAGTATTCCATATTAAGATATTCCAAAAGTATATGTTTTAATTCCTGATTTATTTTTTTAACTATATTCACTAGGTAATTTACTTTCATTTAGATGCTTAGCCAGTTACTCCCTAATACTTGTCCTTGAATATTTTCTTCTTAAACAAAATACAATTCACTGAATTCGAAATAATTTATCTCAGCATTTTTTTCATTTTATCGGGATCATTTCAACTGTATTTCTGTCTTTTAAAAGTTTTTGAAATTTCTATCACTGAGTTTAAAAGCTTACTCCCATTTTCAGCATGAGGAAAATAATATCTGAAACAGACTTCACAGTAATCATCTGAAGGATTCTTAATTGATATTTCTTCTCATTGTAGAAAAATGTTGATTCTTGTGAAGCAGTTTTTCAATTGTGCATGCAAAAATGAATTAATTTAATAAAAACTATACTTCTGGATTGGTTTTTTTTAATGTATGGAACAACTTTAAAATATTTACTGTAGTCAGGATATACTGAATCTCTTGCTCCCCTTGCTCTCCAGGATAGATTTTGTGTCAGAGAGAAAGTTTCATAAGTTGGAAATTAATTAATATTGAAAAATTCAAGTTGATTCAGGTCCCTCATCCTCTTTTTGCTTAATGAAAGTTTTCAGCATTTTTCTTGGAATACTATTATTTGAAAATGATTTCTATTATTTTTAGATATGGAGAATTGACGGAACCATTGACAGTCCACCTCGTTTAAAAGTTACTCACAAAACATTTGGCACGCAGAACAGCAATTCTGACATGATATATTGTCGTCTGAGTATGCCCATTGAGTTCTGTTCATCATTCAGCTTCAACATGGGTGTGGAAAATTCCTCATCTGATCTTTTCCAGAAACGGTTAGCCTTGGCTTTAGTTACTCTATTTCCATGTTCTCAATCTAAATGTACTATGTTCTATTGTTCTTTATTATTGTACGCCCATACTTGTTTCATCCTTTTTTTTGCACTAAGCATACATTAGCATAGGATGCATGTTAGTGAAATGTTTGTTATTGTTCTTGATGGTTTTAATAAATATATAACACAATTTTTGCTGCAGAATGCTATATTCAGACAAGAGAGAACCATTTCTGAAGAGGTGTCTCACAAAGTCTATGGTTCTTCATTGCTAAGCACCTGCCATCCTTTAAAATCACTGGGATTTGCAGAGTTCTTCAGCCAGGCTGACAAACCAGCTCAGAATCTTTTGCCCACTGGATTAATGCTCATCTACATTATTGTTTAATAGCTCATTGTTATTGGAAAAGTGATTAATACATTAAATGAAAAATAAATTGTGTGTCAGATTTTTAGATACAAGATACTACTGAGTTCAGAACCTTCCGCCATTGCTTTCATCTTCAGTTAATTGCCATAAAGTTATGTCTTCTCCACCTTAACTGAAATTATTTTGACTGTTTATTTGTATCCTGTATAGTCTTTGCATATTTAATTTACTCATTCCTACTAAATACCCAACAAACATGAGTTAGCCTGTAAGTTCACTAAGCTTAATAATGAGGGGGTTCGGATTTTTTTTTTTTTACTTATTTACCGATGTTCCTCTATTACCAGAAAGCACAGCCAAGAAATTGCTGCTTCTTCTACAACAGTAAGTAAATGACACTGAATTGTTTAGTTCTTTTTACATTTTGAATTATATTTAGTCATGGCATCATGTTAATTAGAAATTGATATGTTGAAAGAAGCCTTTTTAATCATTTCCTTTGATATAACACTGCATAAAAAAAATAATACCCAGAGTTGTATGATTTGAGGCATAAACCTCATTATATTAAACAATTTGTCTGTTTTATTAATTTATGGAGATTTAAAATATTTACTAAGAGAATATCAATTACTATTAATTTTTGATGAAATTTGATATTTAGGGTTTTCTTAAATCACTATTTGAGTATTCCTTGATAAAATAAATTAGATTCCTATTACTAATAAGCTCTTTTCCTCTTTTTCAGTATTTTTATTCCCTACGGATATTTGCTGGCCAAGACCCATCCTCTGTCTGGGTTGGCTGGGTAACACCAGACTATCACTTTTATAGTGAGAATTTTTCCCTAAATAAAAATTGTACAGTAACAGTTACTTTAGGTGATGAGAGAGGCAGAGTTCACGAAAGGTATGGATTTATATATCAGTTATGATAGATTGTATTTTAATACTTTTGTTCAAAAGTAAACTCTTCACAAGATTGATGATATTTTAAATGGCAATTTAATAAGAAAAATTATTATGGAGTAGAGTGTTCTGTGCTCATTTGTAAATGAATGTGTTTTATATAGACTTCTTAAAGTGAGTATATTTGTCATTAATGTTCTGTTTGAAAGAAAATTTTGTGATGTTTCTTTCTGGAAACAACTATATTTGGTCAAGGTGAATAAGCCTGTTGTTTTTTTAATGTGTCTTACATAAGCACACAGAAGCAAGTGAAATTGTTTCATAATTTTAAAAAGAAAAAAAAAAAAAGAAAGATGCTCTTAGTATGATCCCTTACCCATGATGCTTATGTTATTAAAGAAAAGGGACTTCATAAGTGAGAAAATTAAACTAGTAACAGCACAAGTATCTTTGAGGATCTCTATCCATTACTCCATTGAAAAGTGTATCACCAAATAATAGTTCAGTGTGACCTGTGATTTGTTCTCCTTATTCTTGCTGTTCTTACAGTGTGAAGCGCAGCAACTGCTATATGGTTTGGGGAGGAGATGTAATGGCTAATTCCCAAAGATCGGGTCGCAGTAATGTTGATATAGAAATTGGATGCTTTGTTGACTTGGCGACTGGAATGTTGTCATTCACAGCCAATGGAAAAGAGCTTGGCACTTGTTATCAGGTATTACCAGATTTTCAGGAAACTATCTAGTAAGCTGGGTTTTTTGATGCTATTATATAATTTTTTTTTCTTTTTAGAAAACTAACAACACTGTTTGTGTGACAATAACATGTTTTTCTATTTTATTCCATTTTATTCCTCTTTTTCCTCTCTCTTTTTTTTTTTTTTTTTTTTGTAAGACTACATTTTTCCAACTTTTTACGGTTGTTTCACATGTTGAGGGAGTAGTATTGGTAGCTATGTTCAGAAAAAAAAATAAAATTACATCTCAATTCTTGTGGTTCAGAATCTTCATTTATAACATGCTACCCTGGAGCATGAAGAACTGTTTAATAGTGCACTATTCTGTAAGTATCTTTGAAATTATTTTTTTTGTGGAGCAGGGATGTGTAAGATAGTAGAGAACGCTTCAGGAAAAATTACTATTACTACTCTGATGTGCATTTTGAGTCCAGTTGCAATAGGGAAATGAGGATAATGTAGATGTCAAAAATCCCAACCTCAAACGAACACTTTAAAACTGCAGCACTATGATTCGGTGTGATTAACTGGAGACAAATGCTCAGCCTGGAAATAAATATGTCTTTGAGATCTTTTAAAAAATTGCATTGTCCTTTGAAGTACAGATCAGAAATTCATTAATGCTATTAGGAAATAAAGATTTGCACTATCTTGATCAGATTATGAGTTCTCACTTGATTCATATCCACCTCTAGTTCCTTCTGTCTTAGAAATTTAATTTTGAGCTTTTTTTTTTGTAATGAATTATTTTGACAATGGCAAAATGTGAAAGAATTTTAAAATGTGTGTGGTGATCTAAAAACCTCTATATTATCCCCAGTCTGTTGGGGGTGCTTTTCCTAGAAAAGAACCCAACGTATGTAGCTGTAACATGGCCGGATTTTTAAAGAACTGCTCTAGAATGAAATGTTGCATTTGGATATGTTTGAGAAGAATGAATAGGTAGTTCTACCAAAGATCTTGTCAAAAGCATTGAGAGCACATTGGGCAGCAGACACAGACACACCTGCCTGAAACTTAAGTGGGCCTATAAATATAACTTGGCAAATGCTTTACTGTATCAGAGGTAAACTGTAGGTAGACACTAATCAGCACTTTAATACATTTTCTGCATTTTTTTTCATAATGAAGTATAAGCAATGTAGTCTTTATTTTATATTGTATCCTAGTCTGGAGAGAGATTCTTGTTGATTTAGTTGTTTGTAGGTTTTTTTTTATTTAAAAATCTCATTTGTTTTCTAGGTTGAACCAAACACAAAGCTTTTCCCAGCAACTTTTGTACAGCCTACAAGCACTAACTTGGTTCAGTTTGAACTTGGTAAATTAAAGGTACAAAACATTTTCTATATATTTTCTCTTTTAAATCCATGTATTTGCATGCAGATTTCTGCTCACTTGAATTTATTCAGGAAAATTTAATCAATTGTGTCAATCAAAGGAAATTGAAATTAGTTGGGGAGAACACCCTTAATGATGGTGGTGGGAAGGTTTAATGGAATTTTTTTTTTTAATTGCATTAGCATATGTTTATATGAGTTCTTTGTTATTAATAAATTACACTTCCTTTTGGTATTATAGGTTCATTCATAGTTAGATGTTACAAAAATATTTTTTACATGCTTGCTTGTTTCAGAATACCATGCCTTTATCAGCAGCAATTTTTAAAAGCGAGGAAAGAAATCCTGTTCCTCAGTGTCCCCCTCGCCTTGATGTGCAAACAATTACACCTGTTTTATGGAGCAGGATGCCAAACAGCTTTCTAAAAGTAGAAACTGAGCGTGTCAGTGAACGTCATGGCTGGGTTGTGCAGTGTTTGGAACCTCTGCAGATGATGGCACTTCATATCCCAGAAGAAAACAGGTACATTTGGACAGAACACTATAGTTCTGTCCACAGAATGTATTGAAAGATCATATTTGGGTATCAGTTAAACCTGCCTTGGACAATGTTTACACTAGGGTTGTTTAGAATTTCTGATTGCATCTCTTAAACCTCTACTTCTTTAAGCATAAAGTTTTTCTCAACATGACAAAAAAAACCCAACAAACAAATACTATTTTGGTGATTTTTTTCTTCTGTGATAAAAGCATGTATTTTGTTCCTGTTTCATCTGCTCTGAATTTACATTAAGTAAATTTTTATGTTCTCAGTGACAAGATCCTGATTTACATTTTTCTGTAGGTTCTATCTTCAGATGAAGATAATGCAGTTGTATCCAAATATCAAATATCACAACCAGTGACAAATCAATCTAAAAGCAAAAGCCCATCAGAAAGATAATTTAACTGCTGTACTTCTTACAGTTATTTTGAAACTTATTTTGATAATGCAATTTTATTTATTGTTAATAAAATGGAATTCAAGAAAAGAGTAAAAGTATTGTGTTTTGTGGAAAAAATGAAATAATACATCTCAGTAAACTTAAAGGCACACTTCAGTTACAGTATTACCACAAAGTTCAGTATTTCAAATACTTACCTTTTGAAAACAAGGTCTAATTTACCATGGCTTCCAAAGAAGCTTCTGTTCTATTTGTTGTGGGTTGTTTTTTTTGTTGTTTGTTTGGGGGTCTTTTTTGAGTGTCTTTTCTTTGGTTTGTTTGGTTTGATTTTTTTGTATTTGTGTTTGCTTGTGTAGGGCTTTTTTGATGTTTTTGGTTGGTTGGTTTGGTTTCGGTTTTGTTTTTTTTTCCAATGGAGTGCTAATTGCAAATAATCCCATCAAATTATTGCCACCATTTCTGTGTTTTATTGATGCACATGTTAAAATGAGTCAATATCAGCCTTAATATTAATGGTTTAAAGTTTAATTGTCCAAAATATGCAGAGATGATAAAACTTTGCTTTTACATAATTATTATTGAATAAATTGACTGGTGTTCTTCTTTATTTCGTAACAGATGTGTTGATATTTTGGAACTGTGTGAACAAGAAGATTTGATGAAGTTTCACTACCACACTTTAAAACTTTATAGCTCAGTTAGTGCTCTAGGTAACACTAGAGTTGCATATGCCCTTTGTAGCCATGTGGACGTATCTCAGCTGTTTTATACAATAGATAATCAATACTTACCAGGACTCCTACGTTCTGGATTCTACGACTTGCTTATTAGTATTCACTTGGACCACGCCAAGCAAGCCAAGCTCATGATGAACAATGAATTTATCATTCCAGTTACAGATGAAACCCGAACTATTAAATTATATCCTGATGAAACAAAGAAGCATGGTTTACCTGGAGTAGGGCTTAGCACTTGTCTGAAACCAAGCTTTAATTTTTCTACTCCGTGCTTTATTGTGACCAGTGAAGAACATCAGATATCCAGCCCAGAGATACCCCTTGATACACTTAAATCCAAGGCCATAAGTATGTTAACAGAGGCAGTACAGTGTAGTGGTACTCATATACGAGACCCTGTTGGAGGACAGCTTGCATTCCAGTTCGTTCCTGTTCTTAAACTGATTGCAACATTGCTTGTAATGGGGGTTTTTGATGATCATGATGTGAAGCAGGTGTTACTCCTCATTGATCCCAATGTGTTTGGAGATCACAAGGAAGAAGCACAAGAGAGGACAGAGAAAGAAGTTGTTACACAAGTTGAAGAAAAAGCTGTAGAAGCTGGGGAGAAAGCAATAAAGGAAACAAGAGCTCCTGCAAAGGGTTTATTGCAGACAAGATTACCAGAATCTGTTAAGCTTCAGGTGACCATTTAATATCAATGTGTTACGTATGTTCTATGAAGATAGTGCTTTTTGTTTGTTCTTGAGTTTGTAAGAAGGTGTTTATTTCACTTTGCCTCATATTAGTAACCAAATTTGATGGAGAGGCAATTCTTTCTAAATGTATCTACACACAAAATAGTTACGCAAATATTTAATTTTTATACAGGTGTATTTTAAAAGAGGGAAGGTTGGATCAGGTGATATTTAAAGGACCCTTCCAACCCAAACCATTTTATGATTCTATGTTTTCTACATATTTTGACTGCCTGGAGTGAAAGACTGTGAATGCAATAAGTATTATCAATCAGATAATAAAACAATAAATTTGTCACCTTTACACTGTTAAAAGAAAAATACAGGGGGAAAAAAAAGTGTCTAATTTTTTACAGTCTGTTGCAATGTACAGTATCCACTACAGTTCTTCCCCAATTAGAGTTTGTTAAGTCTGATTTTTCCTCTCCTAGATGTGTCATTTACTTAATTATTTCTGTGACTGTGAGCTACAACATAGAGTGGAAGCAATTGTATCATTTGCAGACCGTTACGTATCAAAATTGCAATATAATCAGAAATACAGATATAATGAACTCATGCAGGCCTTGAACATGTCTGCTGCTTTGACTGCCAAGAAGACTAAAGAATTTAGGTCTCCTCCTCAAGAACAGGTAATATTAAACAAATTATCTGACTTCTACACTACCATTGGAACTGAGAGAACCAAAATTGAATTTGTAATAAAATTAAGATGCCACAAAGTACTGAATGTCAGAATACTTGTTCCTGTACTCCATAATTCAAGCCTTAAACCAGAGTTAACATAAGCTTTTTAAAGAGTATAAATAAAATGAACATTGCTGCCCAGTGCTGATATCTGAGATTCACCAAGTTCTGCAAGTTAATTATAATTTGATCATTTTAATTGTTAAAAGTTAACATGAAGTTAGTGTTGTGTTAAAGAATGTTGTTGGAAATAGTCTTTTCTCCTTCTAGGAAATAGCATATTAACTACCTGTATTTTGATCTTAATCATAACTGAAGCTTACAGAGCAACATTGCTTTTGCCTTTAAGCTGTATTACAAATCTGTTTTAAAATAAATATGTTTTAAATTTGTTTGATTATAAATCTGATTATAAACAGGTAAAGTATGGCAGTACTGGGGCCTGTTCTGTTGAATATCTTTGGATGAGGGGATCAAGTGCATCCTCAGTAATTTTGCTGATGATACAAAGATGTGTGGGAGCATAGATATGCCTGAGGGTAGGAAGACACTTCAGAGGGACCTGAACATGCTGGATTGATGGGCCAAGGCCACTTCTGTGAGGTTCAACAATGCCAAGGGCTGGGTCCTGCATTTGAGTGAAAGCCCCATGCAACACTACAGGCTTGGGGAAGAGTGGCTGGAAAGCTTCTGGATAGAAAAGAACCTGTGGGTCTTGATAGATAGCCAGCTGAACATGAGCCAGCAGTGTGTCCAGGTGGCCAAGGAGGCCAATGGCCTCCTAGCTTGTATCAGAAACAGTGTGGCCAGCAGGGCTAGGGAAGTGATTATGCCTCTGTACTCAGCACTGATGAAGCTGCACCCCTAGTTCAAAAACTGTTCAGTTTTGGGCCCTTCACTACAAGAAGGACATTGAACTCCTGGAGTGTGTCCAAAAGAAAAGCAATGAAGATGGTGAAGGGTCTAGAGAACAACTCTTACTGAGGAACAGCTGAGGCTACTGGGGTTCTTTAGTCTGGAGAAAAGGAGGTTTAGCTCTCTACAGGTACCTGGAAGGAGGTTGTAGTGAGGTGTGGGTTCAGCTCTTCTCCCAAGTAATGAGTGACAGGACAAGAGGAAATGGCCTCACATTGTGCCAGGGGACTTTTTGATTGGAGACTAGGAATAACTCTTTCACTGGAAGACTTGTTAAGCAGTAGCACAGGCTGCCCAGGGGGGTGGATGAATCAACATCCCTGGAGGCCTTTAAAAGATGAGGTGCTTAGGGAGGGACATGGTTTAGTGGTGTGTTTGGCAGTTAATGGTTGGACCTGATGATCTTAAACATATTTTCCAACCAAAAAGATTTTATGATTCCTTGTATTAAGCTATCTCCGTGTTTTAACTAATTTTAAAATTCCCTTATAGATTAATATGTTGCTGAATTTTCAACTGGGAGAGGATTGTCCCTGTCCAGATGAGATTCGAGATGAATTATATGACTTTCATGATGACCTTCTAATTCACTGTGGTGAGTGGCAAGGTTTTGTTACATTCTGTTTTGTCTTTTTGACAATTTACATGAAAAAAAGAACTTGTTCAAGAAGAAGAGGACAACATAATTACAGTGAACTGGCAGCATCTCAAGTTCTTCCCCTGGAAGAGTATGAGAGTTTTAATAATTTCTTCTCTCTCCTCCTGTTTGCATGAGGTCACTTTTAAATGTTTACTAATGTAGTCTGCTTGTTCTCTTTTTACTGGTTATCCTTAAAACCTGTTTTATGCAGTTCTTGGACTTGCATTGTTTCAGTGACTTGTAATTAACAGTTTGTGATTTCTATAGACTAACATTCTGTACCTGTATTGTTAAGGCTCCTGCTATCATCTTGTGCTATTTCATAGTACCCCATCAGAATGTCTGACAACCATCAAGCTGTGATTTTTGTATTAAACCAAATACCATTTTTTCAACTACCTCAGGCTCAGCATCAGCCAAAGTCAGTGAGTATCTAGGTTGTTTCATCACCTTATTTTGAAGAATATTTTAAGACAGTATTAGAAGTCCTTGAAAACAAGATTTGTATCTGAAAAGTTAACCACATTATATGTGGACATTTAGTTACTGTAATTTGGTTTTGACAATCCTGGGCTGAATGTCATTCATCCTTGCTTCTAAATGCTTACTAAAAACTCTTTCATTCCAGCATTTTTCTTCCCAATGTTAAAGTGAATAATCAATATCCCAATAGCTATTCCTTTTTTCTCCCAATTTTTATTAAGGTAGATACCATTATCTCCATTGTTCAGTCACTTAGCACTTGATCTGACCTCTGGTTTTCAAATATAATGTCTGTTTGTCATCTGAGAGTTCTCTGAGAGTCCAGGATGAAGATTATGGAAGACCCCCAGTTCACCTGGAAATGTGTTTATTTTGCAGTATATTTATTTTACCTTGAAGTTTTGGTGGTGGTGTTATTGAGTTAGCTTAGCTCCTGATCTCTCTCTATCTTTTCATGAGGTGAAATCCTAGTGATTGTCTTGTTTGGTTTTTATTTCTTTTTAGAGGTATACTTTAATTATTGTTTACCACATTATTTACATATTGAATGAGAAAGAATTTTAAACATAGAAAGCACAATCTCAACATTTAAGTAGTTTAATGATCGTCTGGATTCTAAACAAAACCATATTCATGACTTCGTACAGATTTATCAGAGGTGGTTGCTGTGGATAAATGCTCTTCATTATCTCTATCCTGACTTAGTCCTGAAAATCAGTACTAAGCAATCACAGCTGCAGAAAAAAAAAAAAAAGAATAAGAATCATGCTTGGAATATTTAATCAGCTTTTTAATACTAAATATTCTTTGCAATCTAAATGGAAAAATATGTATGCAATCAAGTCATTAAGGGCTGCTTCATAATGAATATAATTAAATAGTCTCAATTAAAATTACTTAGAAAATCCTAATCCTAGTATGTCCTAACTGTGGGTGGGTAATTTTCCCTGCAAAATAATAGTCTATCATAATTTTTAATGTGTAATTTCTTTGTTAGAAAATAAAAAAAACAAACAACAAACCCAACAAACAAACAACAACCCAAAAAACCCCCAAACAAACAAATTTACAACAGATTTTACTGAATCATATTAAACTGACACTTATCTGAGTTGAACCATCTGCTTCCATGCCCAGACTTCTGCCACTTGAATTAAGTGATTAGCCGGTAGCAGCATGAGATGGTCAGCTTCTGAATGGGTTGGAACTCTTAAGAGGATGCAGAATGAATAATTAATTATTTGGAGCAGTGAATGAGACCCTCATCTGGAGCAGTCACAGAACCCATCTCTTCTACTCCTGCACTCTCTGAACTCATCATCCCACTGCTTCTTGTCTGTCCATTTCAGCTTCTCAAGATTTGTTCTTCCAAGTGTCCCTTGCTTTGAGGGCCTAGCTTTTTTTTAGTGCCTGATAATGTCTTAATTTCTTTAACATCCTTGTCTGCTGTCTCTTGTTGCCCAACCTATGTCACTTTTCCCATTCATTAAATTCCATATGTAGTCTTCAGTTTCAGATTCTAGTTCTTCCATTCTCTTTCGTCAATTCTTTTCATTCCTAGTCACTTAGTGACTCCTACTCATAACTTTAACTCCTTACCCTTGGTAGCTGCCAGCAGCAGAGTTTCTCCAACCTGATACCATATTTCAGTTATTTTTTCCTTTCTTATTTCCATTCTTTTAAAAATATTAGTTTCAACCTCTGCAGTTTATTCTTTTCCCTCTACTCCAGTTCGTATCTCTTTAGTATTCCATCTCAAAACATTTTCCTTTTCTTAATTTCACTTTGAGCAGCAACCAAACAGTAAAATCTTGCATTTCAGCTTGGCACAATTAAATCTGTGCTGAAGGGAACCTGTTGATGTTTTGTGCTTCTGCACATAACACACATGGTACCTGATCATCAATGAGGTGTGAAAGATTTGAAAATGCTTTGAAGGTTTGTGAAGCAATGTAGTGAACAGAACTGTAATAATAAACTACCTTGTAAAATTACATCCCATCTCATCATACACATTTTCACAATTTATCACTAGTATAACTTCTGAACATCTACCTTTTTACAGTTTTAAATTCAGTTGATATGTTTGTTTATGACTGCTGAATATGTTAAGTGAAAAATTGTACTATGGTCAGGATACACTCACACATTTCTTTCTCAAGCTTACATTCTGCAGTATGAAACAAAGGATGACATATTTAATCAAATATGACTGACTCAAATAATTGACATAGTAGAAAAAAAACACCTTTTTGGTCATAATACTGAAAAAACAGCACTATAAATCTGGATTTAAGAAGTATGTGTAATGCAATAAACATAGTTTAATTTAATGAAATAGTTTAATTTAATGAAATAAAAACACTGTAAAGCTGCTGTCCTTACTACACTTTTTAAAATTTTTTTCCTATATTAAATTTATTGTTTTAAAAAAAACCTCCTGTAGATATTTTGGTATTTTTTAAATAGTACACAAGTTAATCTTCAAAGGTTAAGTTTTGTTTCTAACCAGTTTTATTATCTGCTAAGGTATTCCACTAGAAGAGGAGGAAGAGGAAGAGGAAGAATCTTCCTTGACTGGCAAACTCCGTTCACTAATGTACAAAATCAAAGGTCCACCAAAAGCAGAAAAAGTAGAACCTAAGGAGGAAGAGGAGAAATGTCCCAGTAAGATTTCTTTTCATGTAAATACATGATACAAATGTTAAAGGTTACGCAGTTAACAAGCGTACAAGTGTATTGTCTAATATGGCTTTATAAGCAGACTGAAGGAAGAGCCTACCTGTTTTATGTTCCTTCTTATAGAATGTTAATTACGGTACAATAATCTAGACTCAAGCATTCAAAACTTGAGAAGTTTCCATTTATATGTTGTTTTTTTTCAAATGCAATAGCTTTCTTCCTTAAAGCTTACCTCCATTTCATTTTTGTTTGCTTCATGAGAAGCTGTGTGCATCTTGGTATATATATGTGACAAAATGGTTTCATAGTTCTTATTTTTTGTGTAAAAAAGAGCTGGCTTTCACTTACTTCACTTGCTGTTTGTGGTGATTATATACACATTAATTAAAAACTATGAATTTGATCTGAATTATCTCAAGTGTTGCATACATGCCCTTATATACATCCATAATATGTTGGTTTTGAACTTAAGGAAATATTCAATTTGTTTGACTAATTAATCAGAAGAAACGTCTTTATTTTCGCAAGTACAAATTCTGCATTCTTAAATGCCAGAGTTAACAGAATGTTGCAATAGTTACTATTGCTATTTTTTGCCTGAGATAATATCTCTATAGTTTATAAATCTCATTGCCCTTTACAGTGAGCTTTCATTGTTGTTTAAATATGCATAGGAACAGACACCATTTACCTAAGAACATTATGTATGGGAGAATGTATATCACATCACTGAAAACCATCCTTCAACCTATCGCCATCCAACAGAGAATTGAGACCATCTGTGAAACAATTTATTTAAAGTTAATTAGTTTCGTAATGTTTAAACGTAAGACAATAGCTAGTCTGTTTTCAGGTTTGTAATCTCTGTGGCAGTGGTTTATAGAACCACATAATGGCTGATGCTGGAAGGGGCCTCTGGAGGTTATGTGGTCCAACACCTCTGCTCTAGAAGTGCCACCTAGAACACATTGCCCAGATGGCTTTTGAATATTTCCAAGGATGAAAACTCCACAACCTTCTTGGTCAATGTGTGTCAGTGTTCAGTCACCCTCACAGTAAAAGTGTTTGCTTTTGTTTAGGTGGACCCTTCTGTGTTTCAGTATGTGGCCATTTCCTCTTATCCTGTCACTGGACTCTGAAAAGAGCCTGCCTCTGTTTCTTTTACACTGTTTTATTCAGGTATTTATGTACACTGATGAGATTTCCCCTGAGACTTCTCTAGGCCAAACAGTTAACACTCTCTTGTTTGATGTTGAGCAGATGGGTTAATAAACTTTCTTCTCACAAAGCCCTGACACTAATATTGCAAGGCACTGTAGAGGTTGGTTGGACTTGATTCAAATTATTTATATATCATCTGATAACATCTATATCCTTTTTTTAATATTGTTTTAAGAGAAAGCTTGTCAGATGTTAATCAATGAAAGTTTGAATTAATATTAGTTACTGTAAGAAACATAAATGTAGTTTAATGAAGTTTATTCTACCTTGTACCTTCTACATGGAGGAATGATGGGTAAATTTAGCACTATAATTCATAGTTTTTGTAATACAAGAAGATGCAAAGTTTGTCTTTTCAGAATAAATTAAAGTGACATGTTATTTATGCAAAAATGCCATATGTTTGCCATATTTCATATCTGTCTTATTAGTTTACCATGTCTAATGGCATAAAGCAAGCAGAAGAAAAAAAAAAGAGTCTAGGAATTCATTTAATTAAGTTTTCTTCTTATTCCTACAACCAAATTTGGAAGCATTATCCAGCCAGTATTTTAATAGGATATTACAAACACCTTGCTATAATGTTTGTTACAGTGGTGAGTTCAACCACTTTGCTATCAACCCCTTTGCTATGTGACAGCAAAACAGAGCTTGTTTGTAAATGAAAGACAGAAAAGTCCTACATCCTGAAGTTATCTCAAATTCTATCTGCTTCAGTTAAGTAGCAATTTGTCATTATTATTTAATCTTTGCAATATTTCATGTTGTATTTTGAAGTTACATTGTTCTTTTGGCTGTACTTCCTCTACTCAATTATTCAGTGAAACTGATTCTGTTACTGGAAGGGAACAACTAATAGGAAAATAAGTGTTCATATTCCTTCCTCCTGCTACTACTTCTTAGGGTAGATATACAAACACACATACATGTGCATAAGCACCCCAAAACAATTGAAATCACAGACTTTTTATTTGAGCAGTATTCCTGTGCATGTACGTTTTCATTTTGACTCATCATGCAACCTTGAAAGATTGTTAAGCCAGTACAATTTCTTGTTAAGATTTAAAAATTGGAAAAACATGAGCAATTATTTTAGCTGGTTATTGATGTCGTCCATGCCCGTTATTCAGATTGCTCCCAGGTTCTGTTACAAGTTTATTTGCTGGCCTATCCTTCACTTGCTTCCCAAGCCAGGGGCTTGTTGTGTGATAGAAGGGATAGTGTCCCATACATGCAACAAATGGCAAAGGAAGACCTTTAATTTAAGACAACAAGTGATATGTCTGCTGGCTTTTATGCAAGTAAAAATGAAAGGAGATCAATCTTCTTGTTCATGCATTTTGTGAATAGAAACTATGGCTGTCAGGCTGCCTAACTATGGCTCTTCAGGTGCTTCTAACATAGGGAGATTATCTGCTATTATAATACAAATATGTCATATACAACATATGTTCTGAAGGTATATACTTGATGAAAGGTCCTAGAACAGAAATTGGGAAATAGAATTTACTGGTTTGAACAAATGCCCTAATTCAGTTCCCATTTTAAAGCAATGAACCTTAGATCTTTCAAAGTAATGTTAGTCTGGATATATGAGAATGTTGGCGTGAAAACGTTATATCTCTATTGAATAAAATCCACTGCATGTTCAAGGAAAAAAAAAAAAGCCAATTGTAGTATTAAGTTGAAGAAAAACAGATTGCATCCTTTGAGACTTTGTTCTCTAGAGTGCTACTTACACTGAAACCACAGAATGTTATTAGCTGATACTTACAGTAGACTTCCACTGACTGTCTTTTTATTGCTTGCTTTTTAAATTTTGTTTACAAAAGCTTTGGCTGCAATGCAGTACATTTATGATTTATTAGCAGTCAAAAAAAGAGTATCAGACTATTGTTGACTATGATTGAGATCATGCTGTAATCATCATAGAGTCACAGAATATTTAGGACTGGAAGGGACCTCCAAAGGTCATCTAGTCCAGCTGCCCTGCAGAGATTGTTTCTCATTTACTGTCTTTTGATTGAGTGCAACAAACACAGCAGCTTCTCTGTTTCAGTATAGGGCAAAAAAAGGGTCAAAATTATTAGAGGGAAGGAAACAGCAGATCACTGTCTCAATATATCTGACTAGAAAAACAGACTTTGAGCAGACTCTGCTAAACAAACTAGAAGGTGCACAGAAGGTGTAAGAGCAGCCTAGAAAAAACTATATTCTTATTTCCTGATATTTTGAAGTCTAATGCTTCTTAAAGGATTATTAATAAAGTGTTTGTCATATTTGCAACTGTTTCTGGCTTTACTCTTTGTGGGAGTTCAGCTAGAAGTCCAGCGAGTGTATTGCTATGTTAACAGGTGGGCAAGTATTTGTAAGTGACTGGGAGTGGCAACTTGAGAAGTCTTGGTCTAGGTGATCCTGCTTAGGCAGGGGGGTTGGACTAGATGATCTTCTAGGTCTCTTCCAACCCCTAATATCTATGATTCTATGATTTTAGGCATTAGAAATTGGAATTGACAGTTCTGTGTTTTTAAGAAATATTCAGGTAAGAAATTAATCCTGGGAATGAGCCTTATACACTTAAAGCTAGAAGCACAAAACAGACTCTACAGTTTGGGAATAATAATATAGGTGGACAGGCTGCTATGATTCAGTCATTCAACCCAGTACCTTGTTTCAAACAGTGACCACAAATGGCTATCTGGGGACCAGTAAGAATAAAACAACCAGATATTATGCTTACAACTTGAATGTTGTCCCATTCTCCGTTTATCTTCTGCTCAGGTGATTTCCTGAGTCTAAAGCGGTTTATCTTTTTGTATCCCCATTGTATCATTCTGAGATAATTGTGTAGTCTCCGCTTTTGAACTTTTAGCATCTGCCACATTTATGAAAGGAAGTTTTAGTGTTCTTTTATACTCTATGGGAAGAAACATCTTTCTTTTTGGTTTAGCTGATACCTTATGAATGTGCTTCATTTGATGGCCTCTTCTTGTGCTGGATGAAAAGGTGACTGATATATGGATTAACATAATGCACTCTGTTTAACCATTTCTTTGTTAATGAATTTTGGTTTTTTATTTGACTTTTTGACTGCTAGTGAATTTGAGTCAATGCTGATAATGAAGCTGATATTTTTAGAAGTTGATCAGGAAGGTCTCCTTCTTAGAGATATTAAAAAACATCTGGACACAGTCCTGGATAACAGACTCTAGGTGGCCCTGCTTGAGCATGGTCATGGGCAAGATGATCTCCAGAGGTCTGTTCCAACCTCAACTATTCTGTGATTTTCATGGATCTGTCTGCCAGATGTTATCTCTGTTAACATCTCGTCAATCTAATTATATTTTACTACCTCATATTATTTACAGTGACTGTTTAAAGTTATTATTGTCACCATTTTATTGTCCAGTTTTAGCCTGTTCTGCATTTCTTTTTCAGTTACACTCATATTTGCTGTCCTTCAGACCTTTGTATCATCAAGCTTGTTTATATTTGCTTATCCCTTTTTCAGGTCTTTCAGGAAAGGAAGGTGCTTAACATCACAAAACATAGTATGGATATATGCAGAACTTCACTGTTTTTTCTCCTTCTTTGTGACTACTGCCATTTACTCCTACCTTCCGTTACTTACCTTTCAACCACAAAGTCATCCCAGCCAGCACATGGCTAATTGATTTCTCTAAGGCTATTTACCATACTGTTTCAAAATATTTACATATAGCAATATGCTACATAGAAATGAATCAGAAGATAATATTAAAATCCTTAGACATTGCTAAAACCTAAGAAACAGCTGCACTTCTTATGAAAGAGCATTTTCAAAAATCCAGAGAGAAGCTCTGAAAAACAGGATCGTTTTGTTGCATTTACACATAGGAAACTCTGTGTAGACAATCCAATATTGGGGAAACTATTTTTTGCATTTGTTCATTTCATGAGACTGTGTTTCTTTATGAAAATATATTATCTTTGTAGTTAAATTTGTAATAATCTTACATGTATAAATATTTGACTGTTAAGTGTATAAAATCACCCCCATAATTGAGTCAGTGCAAATAGGAAGCAGAAGTGGAAAATATATATTGGGATTGATTCATACGGTATTTTCCATTATCAAGCAACAACAACAACAGCAACAAAATCCAAAATATCACATTGAAGGTAATATTCCTTTCAATATTAGATGTGTTGCTTTGAGACACTGTTTAGTGGTGACCTGGTAGTACTGGGTTAATGGTTGGACTTGATTGTCTTAAAGGTCTCTTCCAATCAAAGAAGGGATTACCTTTGTTTCACTGAAAGAAGAAATTGTTTTGGTTGAAGAAAATTATACAGTCTTTTGGAACAAAGCATGTTTCATGTTTTCATTCATGTCATGCCCCTAGGAATAGGACTGTTTTAGTGAAATACAGAATGTCTCCACAGAAAAAAAAAGCTTGTCTACTGAACAAAATCTGAGAATTTATTATGTTTTTCTATAAAAACATCATTCAGTAAACTGTAAGGTAGGATAGAAAGTCCAAATTTCCTAAACATTGGATTTAGAAAAATTGTTTTCAGGATCATTGAACATGTAATGTATACAAGAGAACTGCTTTAAGCAATATGCACTGTGTAGTTCCAAACAATACAATTGTTTTTGCAAGTGTATTTCCAGGCAACAGCTACATTCCCCAAACAGATGGGGAATACAGATTAAATTCCCCTATTCTAATTCACTTTTCATCTCCTACTCCTTAGTGTGTTTTCATCATTGTACAATTCTAAGATGTTTTTCAAGTTGATCATTGTTTTGAAGACAGTATAGAGCCTTTGTTTGAACAACAAAATAGCTAAATATTCATCAAGATAATAAGCAGCAAAAGCTGCTCAAGCCACACTGGCTAGGCCCGAATTGGATGTTTGATTTAAAAATGTGGCAATCTCATCTTCTATTTTGGCAGTTTTGTAAGTTTCATTTTCTCCTCCCTGGCAAAATTGACCATCAAGTTAAGTTCACAGTCCTGAATATTTCTGCTGTAATTGAACTTATACTTGTCAGCCCATAATCTGTTTACTGAAAACTGAATTACCAGTCTCTGTTATCCACACCTAGGCTGATGATCATGCAAAATATATTTCTTTGACATTATCAAATTAGATTGCTGTTGTTCCTACTGAAAAGATATTTGTGCTACACTTCATGTTCTTATATACATTTTAATGTAGAAATGAAGTGTAAATTAAAAGCGTAAATACAGTATTTAATCTACAATTATGATTCTTAGAGTTATGATCAACTAAGAAGTTTCCTTGCCAACAATTATCACACTGACTTGAAAGCTAAGTAGATGTTTCTTGATTGTTGTATCTCAAGAGTTGGCCCACCAGTATTGAGCCTAGGGATAAAGGACAAAGGGTGGGCATGAAATTGGTAGCCTAGATCAAGTGCATGTATACTAATGTATTTAGCATGGGCAACAAGCAAGATGAGCTGGAGGCCATTGTGCAGCAGGACAACTATGATGAAGTTGCCATAATAGAAACGTGGTGGGATGACTGTCATGACTGGAATGCTGTGATGAATGGATATAAGCTCTTCAGAAGGGTTAGAGAAGGAAGGAGGAGTGGGGGTGTGGCCCTGTATGTTAGGGAGTGTTTTGAGTGTATAGAACTCAATTACAATGATGATAAAGTCAAGTGTTTATGGGTTAGGATGAAAAGGAAGGCAAATAAGGGAGATAGTTTGCTGGGAGTCTGCTATAGACCACCCAGTCAAGATGAGCAGGCAGATTAATTTTTTTTTTAAACATCTTACTGAAGTCTTGCAATCTAGCCCTGGTTCTAGTAGGTGACTTCAACCTACCAAACATCTGCTGGAAATATAACACAGCAGAGTAAACAGGCTAGAAGGTTTCTTGAGTGTATAGAAGATAACTTCCTAATTCAACTAGTGGATGAACCTACTGGGGAGGGAGCCTTGATCAACCTCCTGTTCACAAATAGAGAAGTACTAGTGGGAGATGTGGTGGTCAGAGGCTGTCTTGAGCTTCGCGACCATGAATTGGTTAATTTTTCAATTCTTAGTGATATGAAGAGGGTAGTTAGCAGAACCTCCACCTTGGACTTCCAAAGGGCGGACTTTGAACTGTTAGAAAACTAGTTGAGAAAATTCAGTGGGAGACAACCCTGAAGGGCAAAGGGGTCCAGGAAGCCTGGGCAATCTTAAAGAAGTAAATCTTAAAGTCCCAGGAGAAGGCTATCCACATAGGTCATAAGGTTAAAAGGTAATGGGAAATGGGTTAAATGGGTAAGGGAAAATGGCCAGCCTGGTTGAACAGAGAGCTTTTGGTGGGACTTGGGAAGTAAAGGAGGGTTTATCACCTTTGGAAGAAGGGCCAGGCATCATGGGAGGAGTACAAAGATCTTGTCAGATTATGCAGAGAGGACATAAGGAAGACAAAAGCCCAGCTGGAACTCAACTTGGCCACTGACATAAAGGACAATAAATAAAGTTTCTACAAGTACATCAACAATAAAAAGAGAACAAGAGAGAATTTCCATTCTTACTGGATGCGAGATGGAACATTGCAACCAATGATGAGGAAAAGGCTGAGATAACTTAATGTGGTCTTTGCCTCTGTCTTTAGTAGACAGACCAACTGCTCCCATGCTGTTCAGCCCAGCCTCCTGACTTGAAGATAAGGATGTTGAACAGTACAATCCCCCCCATAATCCAGGAAGAAGTAGTTAATGACCTGCTTTTGCACCTAGATACTCATAAGTCTTTGGGGCCAGATTATATTCACCCAAGAGTACTTAGGGAACTATCAGGAGAGCTGACCAAGCCTCTCTTCATCATTTTTCAGAAATCCTGATCATTAAGGGAGGTATCAGATGATTGGAGGGTGGTAGATGTGACACCTATCTATAAGAAGGGCCAGAAGGACGATCAGGGGAACTACAGTCCTCTCAGTCTGATTTAGTTACCTGGAAAGATCATGGAGAGGATTATTTTAAGTGAGCTCTCATGGCAATTACAGGGAAGCCAAGGGATCAGAGCCAGCCAGCATGGGTTTATGAAAGAGAGACCTTGTTTAACAAACCTAATCTCTTTCTATGACCATGTGACTCACCTTTTGGATGAGGGGAAGGCTGTGGATGTTATCGACTTGGACTTTAGTAAGGTTTTTGACACAGTCTCCCACAGCATTCTCCTGGAGAAACTGGCAAATCAAAAGGCTCTTGTGAGGCCTCATCTCGAGTACAGTGTTCAGTTCTGGGCCCCTCATTATAGGAAAGACATTGAGGTGCTGGAACATGTCCAGAGGAGAGCTACCAAGCTAATGAGGGGCTTAGAGAGCAAGTCCTATGAGGAGAGGCTGAGGCAGCTGGTCATCTTTAGTTTGGAGAAGAGAAGGCTAAGGGGTACCTCATTGCCCTCTACAACTACCTGGCAAGAGGTTGTAGACAGGTGGGTTTTGGTCTTTTCTCCTTAATTACTAATGACAGAAACAAGGGAAATGGTCTAAAGTTGCAGAAGGGGAGATTTAGACCATAGAATGACAGAAATAATAGAATGAACTAGAATCATAGATGGGATATTAGAAACAAATCCTTTATGGAGAGAGTGGTGAGACACTGGAAGAGCCTGGCCAGGGAGGTGGCTGAATCACCAACCCTCTAGGTAATTAAGAAACTAGTTGACATGATGCTTCATTATATGCTTTAGGTACAGGCTTGTAGGGGACTGTGTTTGTTGTTTTTTTGTGTTTGTTGTTTTTTTCCTTTTTTTTTTTTTTCTGATTTTTGTTTATTTGTTTACTTTTTTCTTCTAATGGTCGGGTATTTAGGTGTTTTTGTTTCTTGTAGGTATGTTTGGACTCAATGATCTAGGAGGTCCTTTCCAAACATGATTATTCTATGAGAGCATCACATCTTGAAAAATACAAAAATTCTTTTTCCACTTGAAAAATCCTGTTCAGTCTGCTTCTACTATTCTTTTGCTTTCTTACAAATGCCTCCTGTTACCTAATATTTTATTATAATATCTGTTTTTGACATTGTTTATTGTTGTAATAGCTAGTAACAATTTATATATTTAATTTTTTTTTTAGCTACACTGAAAGAGCTCATATCCCAGACTATGGTACGCTGGTCACAGGAAGATCAGATCCAAGATCCAGAATTAGTTCGGATTATGTACACCCTCCTTCGTAGGCAATATGACAGCATTGGTGAGCTACTGCAAGCTCTGAGGAAAGCTTACACTATCAGTGCTGCCTCTGTGAAGGATACCATTAATCTGCTTGCAGCACTAGGCCAGATTCGCTCACTTCTCAGTGTCAGAATGGGAAAAGAGGAAGAATTGTTAATGATTAATGGATTAGGGTATGTAATTAACATAACTTTATATTTAAATTTGTGTTAGGATTTTTGTTATATTAATAAATATGTGTTCGTATTTTTGTTATATTTTGTTATATTAGTAAATCTTCTGATTTTAGATCCTGGATGAAAAATACTGCTGTACTAAAATGTAGATATGTACCAGAAATTTTCACTTTCATGGATATTTCCAAGGTGGCTCCAATTAATATCTCTAGCAGCATCATATGTGTCAAAATTTCTGTGAACTGAGATATTTTTCTCATCTAAAGCAAATGGACTCTTTTTATTAACGTTAATGCTTAAAGCTTCATCAAAATACATGTTTTAGCAGCTCTGGAGAAAACAGATAACTTACATCTTTATTGACATCAGTACTGTATCTCTCCTAAACTTAAAGCTCATATTCTAATTCAAGCGTAAGTGAATAAACTTGATGACTTTTTTTTTTAATTGGAAAGTTTGTGCAAGCAGTTAGGTATAACTGACAAAGTGGTGGTGTGATCTGAAATATTTCAGACTACTTAGTATTAGTTATATCATCATCAGTGGCATCATAAAGTATTTGTACAGGGAAGAGTGGTTATTTTATCCTTTATATTATTAGAATGGTAAGAAATTGCCTGCTGTGAGAATATTTTTTTCTGTGTCTTTGTTATGAAATTACGTCTCTTCAGCAGCAATATGATGGTGCATGCCTGTATCTCTGTTACTTCTCTTATGTGAATAATTGCCAGGATAGGTAATTTAATATTGGAATGAAAAAAAAAATAATCATTATTTCAATTAAAATGCCTCTTTAAAAAACAACAACAACAAAAACAAACAAACAATAACAACAGAAAAAAACAGGTCAACCTAAAATGTTAGAAATCCCTGGATTCCCCGTGGAAACACAGTAATTGTGTTCTGGATAATTAATCCAGTGCAGTGAATTCTAGATCATATTGAGAGGAGGGTGGGCACAGTGAAAATGTTAAAATGTTCCTATCTAGGAAGTCTAGGAAGACTGTATGCCATTTTACATCTTCTAACAGATGGTCTTAATTTTGGAAATATTGATTAAACAGATTTAATAGACAATATTTAATATTTAGTATTTATTGACGTCTACTTTTTGAACTTAGTGAATTAATTAAGCGGTGTTACTGCAGAGGCAAGATTAGATTTAGATTTCTTGATCTCCATTCTCTACTTCAAACATAACAGAATATATACTTTTCCACTTCGATCATCACAGAATATACTTGTTCTTTCAACAGAACAGATGGTAAGAGCAATTTAAAGATGAAGAAATGTCATTTTGAAATAAATTAAAAGTTTCGATTCTTATTACAGAATTTACAAAATGTATAGGAATGTTAGTATATTGAAATGTGAAGCATGTACCTGTCAGGTGGTTTTGTATTATGCTGAAATCTAAGAATTTAAAATGACATTACTACAGTGAATGCAAACACCTGAAATCACTAATAATGCATCATTGACTTAAATTAAAATGGTGCTTCCTAAAAACATATTTTTGCCTTTTCTTCTATTTTAGGGATATAATGAACAACAAGGTGTTTTATCAGCATCCTAACTTAATGAGAGTCTTGGGCATGCATGAGACTGTTATGGATGTCATGGTGAATGTGCTTGGAGGAGATAAATCTCAGGTAATTTCACTGTAATTATATTTATTGTGGTTTTTTGCATTTTGAACCTTTCTGAAAGTATAGTAGATTGTTTAAGAAGGATTCAAAGAAAAATAGATCTTTCTAATGTAAGATAGGCTTTGCTTGTCCAAATTGAAATATGGATTAATGTTAAAAATTGAACAGTTTTTATAGTATTAGAGGAGGAAGCCCAGGACTTGATTTTTTTAAAAGTGAGAGGTTATAGGTTTTTCATTTTGTCTGGCTATACTGTCACAGTGTTACAAAGTAGTTTGGTTGTAGTTATTCTGTTTTAATGTTCTCATATTTGAGTCCCAGACAAGCTTTGTTATAATTATAGGATTGCTAATACTTTGCTAATGTGTAGGTGTCACAACCATCTGCTTTTGCTACATGCACAAAGGTGACAAAGGTGGCAAAAATAGCCTCAAAACAACAACCACCAGTGTACAGTGCCTTCTAACTCTATTGAAAATATTTTCATAGAAGATTCTAGTAACAGACATCTACAAAAATACTTCACAGAAATTTCCATTATATCCTTCACAGGAAATGCAGACTGAGAAATTTACTTGGTATCCTAGAGTTGCAGCATTTAATGTGTGTGGTAACCCATAATGTCCTATTTTATGTCTCTGTGTTTATGAAATGCACAGGGGGAGTTGGGTGACTCAGAAAAGATCCAGAGCCTCACCTGCTGAATTGGAACTGGCACAGGAGTAGAAATTCTATGAAGTATGGACAAGAAACAGGGTGTATTTAGAATCTGATCTATTGCAAGCTACAATGTCTCATTTTCTTGTTAAGTGTGGAAACTTCCACATGCTTATGATTCAGAAATTATTTTCTTCTTATGGGATCACAGGAGTACAGTTATCTTATGAAACAACACAGCCAGACATATTAACAAAAAGTTTTGCACACCATAAAAAAGTGTATAAAATGTATATCCCAGAAAATACACGAACAAGCTTTCAGCATTTCCATCCTATTTAGTTTTTAGTGTGTATCTTAATACCTAAAATAGTTATTTTAAAGATTATCTTTAGATCTTACATTTTTGGCATATTAATGTCATGTTGGTTTCTGGTCTTGATTGTTTATTCATTTTCAGAGAACCGTGAGCAACACTCTTTTTGACTGTCAGAATTGAATCATTTTCCTTCAAAATTATTTCATACTGTTTAAAAGTTAGAATTCTATTTTCATATGTATTCCTGTCAACAATGACAAGTTTCTAAAATTAATTTTTTTAACAGTATTTTTTAATTGTAATTTTCTAAACAAAGCTATTCTCTTAAAATCCCTGTAAAATTGGGGGGGGAGGGGGAGGGGTGTGTGTATGTGTAAACTTTATTGAATATTTAAATGAATTAATTAATGTTTTTCATTAATTTTCCAGCTACCCTACATTTAAGAATAGGAATGATAAAAAATGCTGCTTGTACATAATAGCTCTATTTCATGACTGTAATCAACAAATATGCCACACATATTCATAGATATTAGGGGTTGGAAGGGACCTAGAAGATCATCTAGTCCAACCCCCCTGCCAGAGCAGGATCACCT
>JANHGL010001847.1:0-58261 GCA_024611195.1 Ceyx melanurus
TCCTGCTCAGGCAGGGGGGTTGGACTAGATGATCTTCTAGGTCTCTTCCAGCCCCTAATATCTGTGATTCTGTGATTTAGACACCCCCCCCTATTTCTTATTACTTTGTTATTGTTTTTAATGTGCACCTGGCAAGTCTGTGTTTCTGTGTTGTCTGCAGTGTTTTGACTTTGGTTTGGGGAAAGCAGAGTAAGAGAGTTGGGAAGCTGAACTGAATGAAACTTTGTTGGATTTAGGTTTACCAAATCTTAAAGGAATATAAAGTACAAGAAAGAAGTGCTGTTTTTAAAAATAATTTCATATTAGTCCAAAAATAACAAAGGTATTAAGAAAGCATTTTACTTGTGTTATCTTTTATTTTTGTGGCAAATTACTTTCTTTTTCATCAAGAGAAATCATACTAGCTTTTGATTGAAACATTGCAGTAGTTTAAACAAAGCTCTTAGTCACTTGGATGTTTTCTACAGAGCTGTATATTAATTTGAAATTCGGTGTTTCATTTGTATGCAGGGAACGTGATCCTTCTTCTTCTAGCAATCTGCACCACCCATGTGGGGGCTTTTAATCTTCAGATGTAACCTTAAAAACATGAGACCCATCTCCAACAGAACAGTGGTACACTCTCTTTTCTAGCTCTTGGTTAAATACTCAGGGTACTTTACTTTCCAGTCTCAAGACCTCATTATTCAGATATTTGGGAGTTTGTGTTTTCTTGTCTGACTTACTGAATTTGGCAAGTGCAAATTTCAAGAAAGGATGACGTATTAAAGGCATTTTGTTTATTTTGTAAAATACAGTAGCTGCATGTTCCTATTTAGACAGACCTGTCCTATTAATTTTATTCCTATTTCTAGAGAAGTGTCAGATTCAGTGGTGCTGCTGAAAGGGAAATCATGTGCTTTCCCACATGTGAAGAGTGGATGGGAAGGGAACACAGAGATCCAGAGAAAGGAGTGATGTGGTGGGGAAGTTTCCTAGCTCTGGTTTTGTGATCTGTCAGGTTTTGTGAGCCTATTCCATTTGTAGCAGTGAGGCAAGTAACCAGTTCCCCAAGGTATCACTGATTTGAGTGCAGGAAACATGGAATATCTGGGATAGCAAAGTCACCATGATGAAAATACAAGCTTCTGTATCATCTTCTATTACAAACTTGCTAACTCCAGTAAACTAGATTTATTTTTTTTTTTGTCTGAACAGATAAGTCTTTTATTATTTACAATGGGTAAGAGTATCTGAAATAAGAAGGCTATACTGAAAGTTGGTAACATCCTTCATTGAGAAAAGTGAGAGTGCTTATCAAATTAAGCATAAACAGAGTTGGTTCAATACTGATGGCAGAAGTGTTCCCAATTAAACAGTCAGGTGAAGGTAACGTGCAGGAAATAGAGAAGGGAAGTGGTCAGCCTAGTGGTCAAAACTATATGTTGGTTTGGTTTTGGTAGTTTCTTTTAATGTATGCTGCTTTTCTTAAATCTCAGTTTTGGCAAATGTTCTTTTTAGCAGTGATATTAGTTTGCGTGGCATTAACAGTTGTGGACATTCTTAAGGGATCTGTAAGAAAAGACCTCTTAAAACCCCTCAGCTTATGTAAATAGTCATTCTCTACTTGATGTTTACAATGCTTTAAGCTATATCTGCCATATGAAATACTTAGTATTTTAACAATTCTTTGAGGGAGGACCAGTGAACTATAGTTCACAGAGCAGCCTGAATAGTTCAGGATCCCCAGCTTTTTTGTTTAAGAAATCATTTCTTTTCAGAAATGCTAATGGAGATTCTTCTTAGTATGACTTAGCACCTATTTAAACCAACCAGGGGGTTTAAATTTCTGGGATTTTCTCATCTGGCTCTGAGAGATGCCAGCTGCCTAGTGAAAGCAAAGAGAAAGAAAGTGGAATTCACCAACTTTTACCATGTTCCATTGCTTTACTTTTCAACTGAAATGCAGCTTCACTTAGTTTTAAATTTACTGCTACACTGTTCTGCAGCTAAAGATTTCTTAGCTCTTGGACAGTGCTGCTTACCATCTCCCTATGTTCTCAGGCAAAGACCTGTTTATATTCAGTTCACACTCCTTTTGATTCCCTACCTCTGTGACTCATAAGCCCCTAGTCACTCAGGAGAAATCCAGAAGCTAATTCTTTGGTTTAAGCAGTTCCCTCGCAAGGTGGCAGCATTGCTTCAAGCAATAAAATTGCCTGCATCATTCAGGATGCCTTGAAACTGGAAATATTTCCTTTTTATCCATTATATGAGAGAAACTCTGACAGCTGAGTTCATTTTTGTTATCTGAATGTAGGTATCAACATCAGTCATGGGACTGGAGGAGTTTCATTCATTTGCTGCCACATTTGCAGGCTTTGTGATGAAAATAAGTTACCAGGACTGTAATTAGTTCTGAGAGTTGTATTGAAACTACATCATTATTTTGCTTCTTTATCGTTATTATAGTGACTCTGGGTAATACTGTAGTTGCATTTCTGAGACTTCAGCTGCAAACCTGGAATTTGATTGTTTCAATTGCATTAAGCACAAATACCTTACAGGGATTTTAATTTCAGTTTCATATATAGTTCTCTCTGTCCTCTGAGTGCTTTTATTCTTTCAGGGCTTAATCCTACTCTCTCTGAAGTCAATGGCTGAGTCAGAATTTCAGAGTAACTCCTGAAAGAGATAGCAACAGCAAATAAGAAAGGTGAACAAAGTAATTTCTGGGGTTTTTGTGTGTTTTGTTCCCTATATAAATAATCAGGAATGATGAAAGAGCTGCTCTTTGAAATATTAGAATTGTGGACCTTCAGTGACCTCTGGGCAATCCCTTTATTTGATTTCAGGGCAGAACTGATTAACTTCTAAAGGAATTAGCTGCAGTTTATTTCTGAATCTAAAAACAGGCCTTTCAATGTGGCCTTACCCATAAGGAACCCAAAGCTTGGAAATACAGGCAACCTCACTGTGCTGTCTTGGATGCAGCTGAGTCTCCAAAGAATTTAGATACATGTTTTTTTTCTCTCCATTATCATTTTGCCTGTGATTCTGATTTTATAGCATGAGTTGAGGGATAATGTTTTCTAATTCATGCAGCCGTTTTATAACTCTGTTCAAATATTCCACGTGGCAAAAATGCTAATAAGACCATTTTCATTATTAAATCAGGAAAGCATTTTCCATGATTGCCTGAAGAAATGTCTCTCTCATACTCAAAGTACTGAAGGAAATATACTTTGCTATCCTGAGAAGCAGTGGTTATTATTTCAGGAAGATATTGTATAGTATGTTGTAACACTTTAAGAAAAAAAAAAAATTTTAAAGTCTTGTATTTCTATTTTCTTGAAGATTTTATGCTAAACATGAAAAAAGAAAAAAGCTTGCCTTCCTTTTCATGTCTCAAAGTCCACCATGCTAAGATATGGTTTTACTGAGAGATGGCCACATAGTTTGCACTTCTTGGACTAAGGTAGGTTTAGTCTGCAAGTGTAACTTGCCACTAACAGCCCAAGTCATTCATTCAACTTAATGTTTAGAGCCTAAAATTCATATCTTTATACATGGAATGGAATGTATTAATTTCTTTTTTAATGTACCTAGAGATTTTTATTGGTTCACTTCTGCTCGTCTTCAGCAAGTCACAATGCAGCTTCCCAGGCAGTAATTTATCTTTAGCATGATTTACTTCTGTGGCTTTGAACACATTTTCTGTAATTGCTAAAGGAAGAAAGCCATGGACCTGAATGATATTAAGAGAATCAAGTGTGATAATGAGTACTGCATTCTGCTCTTCCCTTCCTGTCCCAGCACAGAACCCAAGTCAATAGAAATAGATATGGTGGTGTCCTCATTTGTAGAGGCAGGTGTCTCCCCTTTAACACATCTGGGCTGTTTTAGGAGCTGAACTGGAACATGTGGATAGCAGTGGGTGAGAGCTTCAGAAAAGCAGCCTGAAACATTGGAAGTTGTTCTGGCTCCTGCAGGTCAGCACACCTCCTTCATTCCAGCTCTCTTTGGTTAAAAAAACAGTGTGTGAACACGAATCTAACCTCCTGGTCACATCGAGTCTGTGATATTCTCTGTGTGCCCTGTGCTGCTTGCCTCCTTGCTCATCCTGGTGGGAGAACAAGTCTGGCTTGATCTGCTTTCAAAGGAAGTAGAGAGACATTCTGCTTTAAAGAGGAAGGTAATTCAAGGGCTAGCCTATAGCAGAAAATTGAGACATTGTTTAAGGGAACAAATTAATTCAGATTATTGATGATGAAATGCAATATTGATCACATTTAAATCTAACCCACACCATTAAAAAGTCAGAGGTTATTTTTCTAGTAGACTGTGTGAAATGAGTTTCTCCTCTTAGTGGGTGAGAATTCTTGTTATGAATGGGTCTCACTGGTTTAATCAGCAGTGACTGTGTGGCCCTTTTCTGGAAGTATTGATGTAATTTTTAGTCAATTTATTTTTTTTAGAAAACATGTAAAGTTTTTTTTGTATATTTTTCAGGGCTATTTAGAAGCACTATCAAAAGATGCTGGTGAATGAGGTACTCTTAACCCTTATAGTGGCACTTGTAAGACAAAAATTAACCCTCCATGATGTAGTTTTTATCACCTGTTAGTTCCATGAGCGTTTATAACTACCTTACCCACAATTAGATTTCATTTTAAAGGACCTGAAAATCGGTACTTTTCACACATGCTTAATACAAAGCACAAGGAGAGACGTGAGAAATGTTATTCCCTCTAATTATTCAGAGAACATAATAGAAAAGCATGTAACAAAGCTGATATATGTCTCAAATGATTTAATTAAATGCTGAAATTTGGGTTTATTCTTTATTATTTTAGTATGGCTTATTAATTTGCAGTCCTAGAACCACAGTAATCCAAGTTTGTATTATGATCCATATGTGCAGTTTTTATATGGTGTCTATTTATTTCAGAACATGTATAAAATCAATTCCCTTTATTAAGTCCTCAGATCTTTGGGCTGTTTATTCAAACAAATTCCTAACAAATTAAGCAAAACAGAAGTTTTAGGCTGTGGAAGAGCTTTTCAGGATAGATGGGCTGTTACTGGCTACAGCAGCATTAAGCCTTCCTAACAGACTATGGTACAAACCTTTCTGTATCAGAGTCATAAAAAGAGACATCATTTGAAGGTTACAAATTGTATATTTATATATTAAAATTATATGTACTAAAAATGCCTATGAAGTATATATTTATAGTTTGTCACACTTGACAGGTAAAAGGTTGTAGATGGATGCATTCAGTTACATAGTTAAGGAAGATCTATAAAAGAGGAGTAACATTATCCATGAATAACAGTAAATTGGGAGATACTGGAGAAGCAGCTGAAGGATCTTGGAACAAAAAAGAGGATAAATGAAGTCATCAAGGAGTTTGCAAATAAAAATGAACCTAAGAGAAAGGTGCAATGAAGGCAGAGGTGTCTGCATGAAATGTGAGTCATGGTTATGGTGACCAGAGTATCTGGGAATATGTGATTGGAAAAAGGTTGGGTTGGGGTTTTTTTTCAGAATATTAGGAGGCTTTCAGGGATTGGGCAGGAAGATTCAGGAAGGTTTTAAGAGGGTTTCAGTCTTTAAATTGTAAATTTAACTGAAGAAGCCTTAACATCCCAGAATAGGCCCTTTAGGACCCCCTACAGCCCAGCAGGTTGTTTTGCTCTGTTTGCATGTTGACCTACGTGGAAATTACATATGAAGGAATCCCAGGAGGGGTCTCAGCAGATTTGGAGTGGGGATGGAAGGTGTACATGTGAACGCAGTGGTTTGATTGTGTATGGCTGAAATACCTTCCACTGAAAGATACTTGCAATGAATTCTCCTGCAGGCAACAACATTGAGATGAAACATCTGCCAGTATCCTAGCACTTCTGTTGAAGTGGGCTAAAAAAAGCATGTGCCTTACGGTGTTCTAGGGACAGTCGTTGCTTTGTTTCTTTCTCAAATCCCCAAAGTGAAAACTAAAAAGCATAAATTACTTGGGAGCATTTGCCCCAGAAGTGATCATCAGAAGGAGCAGTCAGAAGATAAAAGGATATTTATTTCTTGCACTGAGTATGGGAGGCTGTATTAGTGAAGTTTCCACCATTAGCCATAGCAAGCCTGAGTGGACAGATGTGTTTGAAAGTGAACAGCAAAATTACAGCTATTCTGAGAGAGACAGTAGGAAATATAGGAGCTGGAGGAACAGTTAGGAACAGAAGAAATAGGGTAGCTAAGTGGTACATGAACTGTTAAGGAATGCTGAATTAGCAAACGTGGGTAAGAGGCAAGAGGATGGGAATGGGGTTCAGAAAAGTCTTGCAAATGGAAAGGAGAAAAAACAATGTCCTGGATTGGTGAATGTGAATGAAAAGTATCTCTAGGTAATTATGGTGCAAAAGGGAGAGAACAAGTGAAGATCTTAAAATAGTTCTGTGTGAGAATAACCAATGTTATGCTCTGGATGATCCCCAAAAGGACTGTCACAGTGCACAGTCTGATGTTGCATGAAAATCCTTACTGTCTGCTTAAAGGAAAACCTGCTTCTCATCTTGGAACCTGCTAGGCCTTCCCATATTGAAGAATTTTCCCTGCCTAAAGTAGAAGAGGCCAGAGAAATCCAGAAGGTCCATGGATTAAGAGAAGCAGCTATAATAATGTATGATACGACATTTCCAGGCTGTATACTTTTCTACGTACATTTGTAGATACCACTCCTGCTTGTGACCCCTGCTGTGTTCTGATTCCCAGGGACTCCATTCCTACAGTGGTGCTGTAGGATGGAGCCTGGTTTCCCTAGGACTCCTAAACCCTAGGAGTTTAGGGCAGAGGAGGGGAGCTGGCAGAGAGAACAGTTCTGACACAAGCTGAGCTCAGCTTCATGTTTCAGCGTTTCAACTGCTATTAGCATATTTAACTAAGCTAACAATATTAAAGGTAGCAGAACAAAAACCAGATGTAGGCTTTGAAAACTTCTATGCAAGGTGCAGAGCTGTGCTGCATAGACAGGAAAAGCTTTTGCAATTCCAGTCTCAGAGGAGGGAGAAACAGAGCGTGTGCAGCTGATGGATATTGATGCGTGACCTTGGTGCTTGCATTGCCAACAACAAAAGTTGGCAGGCAGCACGTTTTGTGTAGAATATTTGAAGTAAGATTTGAAGAACAGTCAGCTGAGAAACAGAAACCTTGACTGTATTGTCATAAAACCAAGCACTGACACCTGATGTGGGTCTAAAGCCTTTAATTGTGTTTTTCTGAAAGCTAAAACCTCCCCAAACCATCCTGTATCTGAAATAACTCCCTAAAATAGCACAGAGTTAAGTGAACACTATACCTAATACTAAATGGATTATTTTTGTTAACCACTTAATGCTTCTGGCACACAGTTTCCATGTGTTTTCCATGTTACTCAGTTCAGCTTTGAAAAGTGCTGCTCGATGGTTCTGATTTGTTCCATTTGCAGGTGAGGATATGTGCCTCCTAACTGACCAGCCAGAAATTCAGTGTTGGAACTAAAAATAAAATTAGCTCTTTCCAGTTTGTGTCAAAAGGAGTAACAACTTTGCAGAGTACATTCTGCCTTGGTGGCAAGTCTTGTCTTCTAACTGTAGTTGAATAGGGTGGTACTTGTTCAGCATTTGAAATGAACAGTGAAGGTGCTCTGAAATAAATGCCATGTGGCTTATAGAAAGAGTTTAGATTCTTAACTGTGGAGACAGTAGCTTAACAAAGATGATGTATTTCTGGTTTGTTCAGACCAGCTGCAGATGGGAGACTATCAAACACATTGTTTAAACAGGCTGTAAAAGCAGAGCCTTGCTAAATCAGAGCATTGCAATGGTTCCAGCCAGCTCACTGAAACCAGCTATTTTTGGCAGGGGAAAAAAAAAAGATAGGACTTGGGATCTGCACTGAGAACCTAATTTTCTGTCTACTTAAGGAACAGGAAATGAGAAGCTCCATTAGAACTCGGGATAAAGCTGAGATGAAACAATGAGGATGAAAGGCTGAGATAAAACCCACATGGCTTCAGAGGAATCAGGCTGATGTGTCTGGGTGGCTTGGTGGGGAAAAGATGTTAGGAAAGCTTGGTTTTATTTTGGATAGGATCATTGTCTGGGAAAGGCAGTGAAGTACTTGCAGGGGGGTAGTTTTCTTTACCTCTCTTTCCCTTGTTTTCTGTATCACATCTTGTACTTTCTGAGGTCTTTTTTTAAAGTGCTGTTCCAGATAACACTTATAGTCCTGTCACCTACTCTTTGGAAGCCATGTGTGAAATCTGGATAGTAATGGAATGCCTCTTGTAAATTTAAAATACAATGATAATTAAGTTTATAGATTTCCAATATTCTGTGCTATTGAATGTTCTGAAACTAATCCATTAGTAAGGATGAAAGAACTGTGATTCCGTGATCTATGCAATGTTTTCATTGCTATTTCAGCACTGGCACTGAATTTGTAACCAGGAGAACTGAAGTTATGAAATGAACTTCAAAGCAGAGCAAAAGGCTAAGGAACAGAGAGTTTGAAAATGGATCTTGACAAAGGCGTTCTTGAATATTTTAACTGGATTAGGAAGAGCCATTAAACTACTTGTCTTCTGTTTTTAATCAATTATCTATTAGTTAAGGATTGCCACTAATTACCTGAAGGGTCTAAGAAGGATTCTTTGTGTTGTCTCTCTTGCGTGCATTCTTGTTGTTTCAGAATTGTTGTTGTTTCTTTGTTTTCTCTTTGCTGGCAGCTCAAGATGGGAGCCTGAACAGGCTATACTGGCATTCTTGTGGGAAATTTTATTTATGTTTTGGCAATGCCATCTAACTTGAGCAGTTGCCAGAGTTGAGAGGAGTAGGGAATTCACTTCTCCCCACACCCTCCCATACTTGTTTACATTGGAAGAGGCTGTGGATTTTTATTTTTCTGTGCTCTTTCATTTTGTGGAGTAAAGTTCATTTCCTGGGCTTAGTTGAATTGCTTCACTCTAACTCCCAGACACTGCAAGACCTATAGCGCTGCTAAATACACTCGCTCTTCATTTCTGTGTGATTTTTTTCATCTAAAAGATTAAAAAAAGGTACTAGATATACACATTACAGGCTGTGAGTAGCTTTCAGCTGCTGCATATGTAGGAAACACGCTATGTATGTTTAGGGCTCAGGGAAAACTCTCAGTGGTGATCAAGGTAACCTGGCCCCTCTTCTGCTCAGAGAGGTCTCTGCCACAGCCATACGAGCAGCAAAATCAATAGTGTGCTTTCATCCTGAATGTACTTACAATTTTGCTTTGAGAACTCTGTCATTGGGGGCTGTTTCTTTGCCATGCAATGCTGTAGGCTGTACACCTTTAATCTGATTGATAGGATTGCACCAGGAATAGAATCAACTGCTTAAAATCGTATTTCTCGGTAAAGGAACTAGAGCTCCACGGAGAAAATAGAGGAGGACCGGTGATCTTAAACCTATTACCCAAAAGGCTTTCAGAATCTAATAATCCTAACATATTTTTTACACTTCTCAAGATTATCAAAGCACTCCTAGCCTTTCAAATACCTTTCTGTGTGCTTTAGAAAGCCAAGACTAATATGCAAATGTGATGGCACTGAGCTAATTGAATATGAATTACTTTCTGAACATTAAGGACGTTGGATGTTAGATAGTTTATAAAAAATAGCTCATTAGCTAAAATGGAATTGTGTGATTATTGATGAATTGATTACTCATATGATTTTCTTAATGGTCTCTGTCAGTCTGGAGTTAAGTTTTGAGCTCTAAGGTGCTCCCAGGGTGTTGGGTAGCAGACTGCAGAACACTGGACAATACCAGCTCTGCCAGTGTTGCTGCATTCAAGCCTAGTGCAATTATGCAGAAGTGAGGGGAAGCAATTACTTTTTTTTCAGCAGTTCTATTAGTATTTACATATTTGCATTAATTATTTTATAGAAGTCATAATCCATATGAGCTGTTAAAGGTAAGGGGCAAGTGTGCTTGTTCAGGGAGTGTGCTGAGCCAGAGAATAGTAGAGCCCACCTCTGTCATGTAGCTCGGCACGGGGCACAAGGGTGGATTTATTTTTGTCTGACATGAAATCCTCCCTGTACTGTGGCTTCCTGCAGCCACCACGTGGTATCTGGAGGCTGAGGAGAGCAAAAATATCTTGGTTCCGAAATGGGAGAATGAGACTCAGTTCATCACCAGCAAATATGAGCCTAATGCTTAGTAAAATGGGGTCTTTAGATACTTCTGCACTAAAAACGATAAACATTGATGCATTTCCGTATATTTGCAAAGAGAAAACTATTACATCACACATCTTACAGGTGAGGCAAGTGAAGGGAAGAAAGGGAACTTCTTCAAGGTAAGAAAGGGACGAGGGATACTCAGGACCTGAGGAACAGATGATCAGCCAAAAGGGGAGAGCCCTTTTATATAAGAAGCAGTAGCACAAACTTAACACCTGCAATAACAGAAGTTTAGGACCAAATTGTTGGGTCCTGGGTGAGTGTCACACGGTGTGAGAGCAGAGACAGAGAGGCTACAGTGGTGAACACCTGCTGAAATGTTGGAAGGGCAAAGCAGAGCTGAGTCCTGGGAGGAAGGAGCCCACTTGAGAAGGAGCACATGGAGATGAAAGTTGCTGTCTTCAGTCTGATGGGAAGAGGTGGATTAGGAGCAGAGTCAACTATTTCTCAGCCATTTCCCTGGAAACCAGAGAAGCTGTTTTATCTGACTTGCCTACAGAAGAACCATACCTGAGCATGAACAGGTGCATTACTTTTAACACACACTTGGACTAGAATCACTACAGGACATTTTGAAAGCACAACTTAGAAGAAGTACAGAATCTGTGCATAGATGCAGAAAAGGCTGCAATTCTTAACCCTGTACTGCTTTCATGATTGGGGATGTGATGTTAGAAAAAAAGGGTTGTCATAGTAAAGTACATATGGACTCAGAGCAAGAAGACTCATCAGATCAAATGCCCAGCAGATGTTTAATGTATACTATCATGTGGCACAGACATTTTTCTTTGCATTTCAAAATATGAATAAAATAGCATATGCTGAACTGGGTAAGAATAAACAGCTAGAGCTATAGATCTGTCCTTGCTGAAGGATAACCTTTGTCTCCCTTAATTACAGTTGTATAACAATAGAGCTGTGTACTAATGGGATGGTTTGCTCATAAATCCAAAAGTCACATTGAGGCTATTATGATGTTGAGGGTGTCTTGTCTAAGTCTCCCTGGTGCACTTTTTGGTCACCATCTGGAAGGAGGGCAACTGATGCAAATCAGCTTTTGTGGGAGTAAGAGCCTAATCTGGGTAGGGGTCACACTCCAGTGTAAAATATGTATGGATTTATCAGTGGGAGTCATTACCAACATCACCTACTGCTTCTTTTACCTCATTGTGTACACTAGCCCAAGGGGATAATCAGGTCACAGATGAATGCAATGCATTTGCCAAACCTCTTTGAGAGGAGCAAACACCGTTACCCATAAATTTAAACCTTTGAATAGGTTAACATGGGTGAAGGTGACACAATTATTATTGTGCTTATCAACATACTACTGCACTCTCCAGGGCTTGATTCTCTTCCCCTTTGAAGTCAATTGCAAGGCTTCTATTAACATTAATGGGAGCAGGCTTGCCCTATTTTTGATCTATAGAGGGGCTACACAAAAATTTTTTTAATGATTTAATTAGGTACAGAAAGAGAAACTAAAAAAAAAAAAAGACGAACAATAAAACACTAAAAACAACCTACGTGTTATTTCCAAAGCATGGTACTGAAATTTATTTCAGAATTAAAAGGGTGCTAGGGAGAATGTTGTTGATATTCTGTCTATTCCTGCAAAATATAAATCATCTGCCAGGGAGGGGTGAGTTTTGATGGCTGGCCTTGGTGCACTGTTGCCATGGTGAGTTGCAAACAATTCCTTTTTGGATTCTGGTGGGATTGTGCACTTTCTAAAGTTAACCCTGCTACTGAGAGAATTATTTGGTTCAGATTTCCTGGCTTATAATGTGTTGGTTGCAGAATTCTGGCACTAAAGTTTCAGGCTCTGAATGGTTGGCTCCTGATAAAGCAGTTTGAAATGGTGTCCTGTCCTTAAATAAGCATCCTTTGGAAGGTGTGAAATGTACCAAATATGGGAAATGGAAAAGAGCCTCTGGCATTCCACGAGATTTTTTTAGTGTTCCTGACTGTTTGCCAAGGCTCATTCAGAATAAATTGGATGGGTTACTTTTTAATAGTTCATAGATGATCACCCATATAAGAAAAAAATTCTCAAAGCAAATGCTGATGATTTCTTAAAATTTATTTTTTTGGCATTACTTATCTGAAAGAATTTTTTGAAAGGGACCTGCCACAAAAGGTTTATTAAGCACATAGTAAGGTTTTATTTGCTGCTTTGCTGTCAGTAAGTGTTTCAGGTGGGACAGACCAACCTGGTAAGAACCAGGATATGAGCTGAAGGGTATTAATTTGCAAAGATGCAACTGGAAAATGGTCCATACAAGGACAAAAACTGGAAGCAATGACCTCTAATGTTTATCTGTTCTGGGACTGGAAGCAGGCCAGCAGACAAAATTCTAATTTGGAAAGTGGCTGCTCACATCTCAGATTCTGTGTTCATGTAAAGACATTAATCCTTAGTAGAACCCTGGAAGTCAGCCCTGAAGCCAGCTCTCCAGGATGGCTGGATATCCAGCCTGAAAATGTAGTGGAATTGTAAATAGTAGTGAGCTTCATAGGGCTGCTAAGCTTTGTGTTGTTATTGTGGGTGAATTATTTTACTACCCTTACAGAAGAAAGAGCAGTAAATGCATCATCCTGCCCATGATACAGGGTGGTGTCTCTCAGCTGGACTTGGCGAAGAGCTGGGTTTGAGACAGATCAGTCAAAGGATGCACTCTGTGCCACTCTGGGCCTTCCAGTCTCCGCTGCCCCACGTGAGAGACTCTCATACAGTTCCATTTTAACTTGATTTCAAAATGCAGTGAGCCTAATGAGGGAAGAGATGAGATTATTCATTCCCTGCTGTTATACAATAAATGGAGGTGCATGTTTGCCCAGGGATCTGCATGAAGAGGAGATTTGGGAAGGTGCCCCCTGAAAGAATGTCCTTTCTAGTACAGAATGAACCAAAAGCATTGCTGGAATTATTTAGCCCATAGAATATACAATTGTGTAGCTGTCCCCTGGCTGAAAACATGGCATTATGTTTTCTGCTGATGAAAATGCGTGCTGCTGCCCTGGCACTAGTGAGCCATGTCATCTCATTCTGAAAAGAACTTGATCTGCTTTTATTTGCTGCTGTTGTTTAGTTGTAAAGGTCCCACACGGGACTTGGGCTTATTTGTCATACATGCTGAAGAAAACAAGTAGTAAGATGAATGCAGTGAAATGCACTATACCAAACAATCACTGATGCTAGTCTGCATCAGCTTGCCTTACAAAAGAAAAGTGGTCCTTAAATCAAGCACCAGAAAGCAGATTCTTTAAAATAAGGAAAAAACAGTCTATTTTGAGTTTGCTCTTTTGCAGCAAAATAGACATTTTAATGCACCTGTAATCTCAGGTGAGGCAGACTCTGGTAAGTCCAACAGGCCATAAATGCATTTAGTTGTGCTGCTAGTAAGAGTTAATGTGTAGCTGTCAGGTCGTGGCAGGTCTGTGAAGTGCTGAGGAAAACCATTGCTGGGAGCGATCAAACCCAGTGCCAGAGCAGAGGGAAGAATGCAGATCCATCAAGTGAACCTGTTACAATTTTGAAGCAAGTTTAAAAGAGTACAGATGCCTTGACCATCTGCTGAGGAGTATGTGTGGATATAATTGCACAGAACAACTGTCATTTCATTTTTCTTTAAAAAAAAATAATCCTCGTTTTGCAGGAAGTGTTGAGCCAGAGGGAGCAGCTTGGCCCGCCCTCCGAGGCCCACGTCCTTGAAGTAGCTGGATGCTCTTGGGTTAACACTCACCTCCAAATGAGCTGATTTATTTGTGCCTCTCCTGTTGTGTGTGAGGATTTACATCTAGCCTGTCCTCTAGAAGTTGGAGCCTCTTCCAGTTCAGCACGCCCAGCCCATTCATCAGAGCTTATCACAAAAGCACCAAGATACTCCTAACAGCAATGATGCTCCCAGGGCTTTTGCTCTTGTGGTTTCCATCTCTAGGACCATTAGCAGAGCCCTGGCTTTGCATTTTGTGGCTGCTTGTCCCTGATTTTTATTACAGAATAAGAGAGTATGAGCTTAGAGCATGGGAGTAGCTGGAGTATTGCTGCCCCTTCCAGTGTGTGGCAGAGTTGTAAATAGATGGGATTTGAAGGCATTTTCATGTGTAACTTAATGAACAATTCCAACTGTTTAGACTCACAAGCCCTTACAACAAATTTCAACCACCATTTTACAGGAGTGATTTTTCACTCCAGCTTCCTAAGCACAGACACAGTTTTAGGTAGAAGCTCAGTTTTATGTGGGAGGAGTAAGAAGTGACTATCCCATGACTGGCCTCTTTCAGGTGATGAAATGTGTCTGAGTGTGGAGCATTTGTCTTGGTGCCTTTGCTTGTTTGTGATTTGTATAATGAAAAAAAGCCAGAGAGATGTGGGTAAGTAAGTAGAATAGTATTTTTTGTCTGAGATTTTTTTTGCATCTGTTTTACTTTTCTGTTATTTGGGTGATGACTTGCTCTCTAGGCTTTTTGTTCTTTTGGGATAGAATACATATTTGCAGAGATTGATGTTTTTCCAAAGCAGATCCATTGTAAGCATAGGAAATCAATAATAAAAAAATGTTCAGAGAAAAGAAAGTGGTACAGCTGGAGAAAATGTCTTGCCTTACCCTGAGATAAATGTTTAGGGTTGTTTTTATTTCACTGTCTTAGCAGCTTATGCAAGTGTTACTTTAGCTTTGAGCCATATGATTTTTATCAATCTGACTTTAGCTTCCTGAAATAAAAATACAGATACATAAATTCTACAATCATCAGTTTCTCCCGAGTTTCCAAGGTGAGTGAAGAAGTCAATGTCCTGAGGTGCCTTTTTTCCCCATAGTTTCCCTTTCATTATTTATGTAGGTGTTGTCTTTTTGTAGCTAGCTTTTAAAAAGTTGAATTATTTTAATTCCTTCTGAAACAAGTAAACCTGATTTAAATATTGTATGTATAATATTATTGCTTTTTTGCTCTTACTGTGTTAACACTTTCTGTAATGACCTAAAGGAAGATAAATGGGGAATGCAGGAAAAATGATAGTTAGATTTGATTTCCATGTAGATGTCTCTTAATACCAGTGACATGGGCTCCTGTGCCATGAGTCTATTTGCAGTATTTGAGCTTTCTGTTCAGAGGAGGATTTTCATGCCAGTGTTCTTTTAGGAAGGAGAAGGGTGATATTTGCTTCCTTTGCACCACAGCTGTGGCTGCACAACAGTCCTTGGTGAGTTGCTGGCCTTTGCCCTCACATGTGTGGATGCAGCAGGTAAACTTGGAAGGTAATAGGTAGGTTTTTGCCATTCCAATGGAGCCTTGCTTCTCCAAAACTCTTCTGACCATTTAAACTTTCCAATTGTTACCTGGAAAGCCAAAGGAAGCAATTGCAATTCCTGCAGAAGACAGTACAGAAATGAGAAAAATACAGGAGAAATCCCTGCTGGCTCCCCAGTAAAGCCAATGTGTGTTGGTTCAGGCAATTGAGCATCTATCTGGCTGTCACTTTGTGCCCCTCTGCTGAATGTGTGGAGCTGCAGAGTCCACACTGAGCACTGCTTCACCGTGAGGATGCATTTTCCCTGTGCCTGTTCCCAAGTGTCCCAAGTGCTGGTGCTGCTTCAGGAGCTCTGGCCATTCCTGCTGGGGAGAAGAAGGTTGTTTCCCCCCAGCTCTCCACCAGAAGGTGCTGGGAGCCTGCACAGCTCAGGTGGCAGAAGGGCAGTGTGTGGGCTGCTGCCATTCCTAGCCTGCATAATGAAGCTAGACCACCACTGATGATACTGTATATTAAAATATTGTCCTGGGAGCTGCAACAGCTGGAGGATCAAATTTTCACAGCCCCTGTGAAACTCAAGTGATGTAGAGATCACAGTTTCCAATTATGTCAGGTAAAATGGAAGGCCTGCAAATTGGTCCCACAGTTTCCTCTGAGCATCAGGGGAAGATTCACAAAGAACTGCTCTCCTAAGGAAGCTTGAGCCATGAATTCTTAAGGAGACTGGGCTTCTGTGAGCTGGGGCTTTGCTGCTTGAGGTATTCTGCTGTACAAACAGCTGCTCAGGCTGGCACAAGTGTGGGGGTATCTTGTGACTGTCCCTCCTCTGGCATTCTAGTAGAGCAACAGTAATCTTCCTTTCCTTCTCCTCCTCTGTGAGTTAGAAGTAATGTAAGTAATTGACTTGAATATTGTGAATTTTTTCTTCTCTGAATTCCCTGAGTTTAGCAGGTGGATGCAGTGACACTGTTAACTGCTGAAGAAGTTAAAGGAGGAGTAAAATGGAGGCTCCTCAGTGATGTGATAGAAACAAAGGGGCCCAATGGGGTGACCCATGTGATGCTTCCTCTGTTCCTTTTTCAAGGAAATGTAATCAGTATGAAAAAGAAAAACCAAGTTCTAAGTTAATTGTAACACGTGTCAGCCCTGCAGATCAATAGCACAGAAACTGTTGCATCCTGCCTACACATGCTAACCTGGCATCTCCAAGATCTCTGTGACAGGTACTTAATTCTATTTAACAGTAAGGAAAATTTTAGAAGGAAGCATAAAAATGCCTTTTTTTTTCTTCTATAAAAACAATCTCTAGATGAATTTTCCTGTGTGTATAAAGAGTCTCTGGGGTCATGGGGAAGAAACAGCTTGAATCCTCCTGCTTTCCACTTTCTGCTTTGTGTACCTCCCTTCTGCTCATCCCTTCAAGATCTTTTGTATGCCATTTGAAACTGGTCGTTTGGATGCATGTGAATTGCTCTAGTACAGGAATGTTTCAAATTTGTGCTAAGAATTGAAAGAATTTTGATTTATCAATTATATTGTCAACAGTTTTCATGAAAACGAGATTTCAAAACATACTCTGGAAAGGTCTGCTCTGATTCTTAGCAGCAAAGATCTCTTACACTGACTGTAAACTGTCTAATAAGGGCTTTTTATGCCATCTCTGGAACACTTTTTGCTGGTCACCCTTGGAAATGCTGCACCAGTTGGACTGTAATCCCAATGCTGTATATAAACTGTCTTTCTGCTTTGAAGACACATTTTGTTAATTCTTCCATTTATGGTCTAGCAGGAGGTAGGAAGCCTTTGAGACTGATCCAACATAATTTGAGAAGGAAATAAAAATCTTTCACTAGTCACTGTCTAGAATGGTTTCCAGGTTTCTTTGTAGTTTGATGGCAACCAAAATCCGTGGGCAGCACTTGTTTGTCCCTTTCCCTGCTGGCTACAGCTGTATTCACAGCCATGGTGGGCACACCAGCATGTTACATGTTTACAGCTATTAACTGTGGCATCATTCCAAGGTTTAGTTTAGAACAACTTCTGTTCAGTTCCTACGTACTGCTTTGTTATTTTTTCCCTGGTGTGATGAGGGCTTCTGTTCCTCTGCCTGCCATTGTAAGTCTTAGTTTAAGCTTCTGTAACAGCCCAGAAGGTGAACCCTGAGCACCACGGTGAGTCTGACACTGGGGAATCAGCCCACCTCTCAATCTTTGGAAGGCAAAGCTGCTCATCAGGCTGTTTGCTCTAAACCTTTACACCCTTTTCATCTTGATCTTTTCAGAAATGCCACCTTGCTTCTCCAATTGTTTCTGGTATAGTGGTATTTCACTGGGTTGTGTGGGGTTTATTTTCTAGCTCAGATTTCCCAGGAGGTAAAGATGGCATATTTTGATCTACAATATAGACCAGGAAATTGCTGATGAGGTTGTGGTATGTATGTTTGTGCCTTCCCACAGGGATTATTTTTGAGCTAGAGGTTTCCAGATCAAGTTACAGAATAGGCTCCAGATGGTCTGGAATGATTCGTTAACAATCTATCACTAATTAAACATTCAGCAAAAACGACTCTGTTTTTAAAGCCGAGCACGGTCTTCCAGAAAAGCAGCATATGGATTTTTAGCTTTGCTTCCCACAATTTATAGCTTTTGTTTCATTACTTGGTGTCATTTCTGGTCCTTGCATCTATTTTGGTAGTTGTTGTTTTCCTCCACTGGTGCAGGGGCTGCTTGGCGCCTTGTGTCTTACTTTGCAGTCAATAAATAAGTCATATCTTTGTGGGTTATAGTTTTCTGGTTTTCTAAAAGGGAGAAGAGTAAGACTGTTCTGTGGCCTTAACTTACAGCCATCTCTACCTGTAGTCAGAGAAAGCACTGTATATCAAGAAATTAACAGTTACACTCAGAGGAGAGCAGATTCTCCTTAATGAATTGGATCAAACCAGGCTTCTCAATGAGATTTTTCAGCTGTGCAGTGAAATCAGGATTAAGTATTATCCATTATTTATTAAACAGTGCAAGTTATTAAAGATGAATGTTATTTATTCTACTCTGGGAGCATTGGTAGAGAAATGTGTCCTCACTACTCTAGAACTGAGAGACCTCAACATTGTGGGAATGTTTTTACAGTGCAAAAACAGGCAAAGAGCAGTAAAAGTAAATAAGCATTCTTTCTGCTTCTGACACACCCAAAGATTGTTTATAGGACTATCACCATTGTAACTCCTTGAACAAAGTTTGACTGAAATTAACCCTAGATCTGGTTCAGTAAAACATTATCCTAGGATCATAGAAAGGTAGGGATTGGAAGGGACCTCTGGAGCTCATCGAGTTCAGCACCCCTGTTGGGAGTGAACAATGAGGAGAGAGTGGAGGTCCTGCTGGACCTGCCTCTTGAGAAGTGCTTAAACTTGGATTTTATTTGAAACAACCTTACTGCAGAAAAAATATTTTCACTTGATAAATGGGTATGTATTGACCATAGAAGTTGAAGGTGTAAAGGTTTCACATGCTTACATGTCTGCTGACTTGGTTATCAAGACCAGATGAATTGCACTGCAAAAAAATATTTATTACATGAAAAATTATATCCCTTATAAATTTGAAAAAACAGTGTTGTGGTTAGATGGTGTTTGTTGGTTTTGGTTGGTTGGTTTTGGTTTTGTGTGGGTTTTTTTGTTTGTTTTGGTTGTTGGTTTTTTTTGTAGGTTGTTTTTTTTTTTAATAGTACTTTAGTTCTCAAGGCCTGTGGGCCACTCCATGCACAGAAGTTAGCTAACAACAGTCTTTTACAGGGTCTAACTTAAAGTGTCTTAAAGTCACTGGGAGGGCTGTTGACTCAGGAGTTCACAGGCTGCATGCTGTTCTGGGACTCCTGTCAGGGTTGACTGTAAGAGTATTTATTTAACTGGAAGTAAAGAGAAGTTTGAGAGTAACTGGAGGCAAATTCAGATATACAGGGATATGCAGTGTCTTGTTTTCAGTATAATTGAATGCAAGCTGGACATCATCAAGTTTTCTGGACTGTTCAAGTTATGACATTGCCGTTGAGTTGCTTTTTAATTAAAAATGTAATGTACATCATATCTTAAAACTAGGTGGGTGCAATCTGAAAATTTATTACTCTAGCCTCCAGCAATTATTAGTCATTGCTCTCTGGAACAAATTCTGCTGCAAAGAAAACATTGCTGCGTTACATTATGAAGGCAGAAAAACTTATTTTGCCCTTTTTTTTTTTAATAAAATGAGTTTTTTACTCAAAATATGTGAACAACATTTGACCGGAATGTCAGTGAATGGCTCCCTGGGATAGGAGGTGCTGAAAAAGTAAGGCAAGCAAAGCAGGCCTCTCAGGGAACCCCTGGATGTCAGGAGCCAGTGCCCAAGATTTACTGCATGAAATAAATGGTAATCATTGAGAAAGGATGGAATGGAGAAAGAGCTGCATGGTGTATTGGGTTGGTTGTAATTGTCCAGCTGTTTGTCCCCAGGATCAGAAAGGAGGATTTAAGGGCAGTCAGAAAGGAGGATTTTCACTTATTTTCTTTTCATTGTGGCTGTACATGTCAAGAAAAAATTATATTCAGGAGATTTGAGAACAGAAACTGAAGCATCTCTCAGTCTCCAGGTCCCAGTTAGGACAGAGATAAAGCCAGGAGACCTGCAACAACAGCTGTTAAAATAAAAAGGAGGAACATAAAGTTCTGAAATTGCCCCTGTGAAGTCTGGTTTGCCATGCTGCAGTTGCTGCAGGGCTTGCCCAGTCCAGAGTACTGCTCATACTGGTTCTGAAAGTAGATCAGCATCCTGTATGTCTATACAGCCATAATAACTGGATCCAAATAAAGCCTTGCTCTTTTTTCTCTACACCTGTACATATACAAGGACACTTAAGATACACAGGAGTAGCTGATGTCCCAGTGTACAAATGGGATGTCTCTAGTATTTATCTTTAACCATTAGGCGATTTATATCTGTAAGAGAGATGGGAACAGACTTCTCAGCACCCTACAGTGACAAGGGGTGATGGTTTTAAACTAAAGGAGGGTAGATCCAGACAAGATACAAGGAAGAAATGTTTTACTGTGAGGGTGGGGGGACACTGGCACAGGTTGCCCAGAGAGGTGGTAGATGCCCCATCCCTGGAACCATTCTCCAAGTTGGATGGGGCTCTGAGCAACATGATCTAGTTGATCATGTCCCTGCTTTTAAAACACATTTTAAAGTATTTTCAAATAGGAGAGTCTTTTAGAGATACTTTGCAATAATTAACTCTGAGACAAATTAATATAATGGCTTATGGAGATTAAGAAAAAAAAAGTGGCAGAGAACTTAATTAATGTCTACAAATACCTGCAGGGTGGGTGTCAAATGGAAAGAGCCAATCTCTTCTCTGTGATACCCAGCAACAGGACAAGGAACAATGGGTATAAACTGGAGCAGGGAAGGTTCCACCTCAACATGAGGAGGAACTTTTTTCCAGTAAGGGTGACAGAGCCTGGCCCAGGCTGCCCAGAGAGGTTGCGGAGTCTCCTGCTCTGGAGATTTTTCAAACCCAGCTGGATCTGTTGCTGTGTGACCTGCCCTGGGTGACCCTGCTCTGGCAGGGGGGTTGGACTCAATGATCTCCAGAGGTCCCTTCCAACCCCTCACATTCTAAGATTCTAAGAAGCTTTGTCCTTAAGAGTGGTGAGGAGAGCAAGGGTGAGCCTCCTGAATAGAAACCACCCCATCTCCAGGGACCTGCCTCTGGCAGTCCCCTTGCATGGTGCCAGCACCGCAGCCCAGAGGACACCCGGCCCTCTCCTCTCCCTCTCGGGGCTGTCAGAGGAGCTGGAGCTGGGGATGGGGTAGAAGGGCCCACACCACTGTTGGCAGTGTAAATACATAGCTCTAAGTGGAGGATTTGAAGAATCAGGTCTGAACTGCTGTGAAGCTGCAGGTTTCACTGTGGTGTGAATCAGTGCAACATATGGCTCCTCAATACAGTAAATGGGTACAGAAATACCTACAGCTGGAACTCAGGAGGGTTATAGGGACTGAGAATGGGGTGTTCTCAGTGCTGGGAGCAGCCACTGCCTGTGCCAGCAGCTTCTGCAGACAGAGCTGAGATGAAGAGTGCAAGCTCTGAACAGAATTAGTTCTGGTCTCACTCAAACCAGGACAAGGCCTTAATATTTGATTTGCAATGTGCAACACCGACGAGTCGTAGGAGAAAAAAAGATTATAAATTCACATTGTGTTTATTAACTTGATTTTGAAGCAGGAAACACGTCTCAGGAATTACTGGTAGAAAATTGCAGACGGGGATGTTTGTTAATAAAATGCCTGTTCCTGAGGGTGTTGAAATATTGCTCCATGGGCTGGGGTATTCCAGTAAATCTTGGTGAGTCTGGAAGCCAGAAGCTTACTGTTGTGCAATGGGCCTGCAATGAATCTTGTCATCTGTAAATCCAAGTTCGTGCATTTAAAGGTCAAAACTGCCAGGAAGCATTGGTGCACCTGGTATTAACTTTCCTTATTCCCATTGGCAGTGAAAGAGGAGATACAAATCACCCAGCCTTTCCAAAATTAGACACAGGGTTGCCATCTCTCCCTGGTCCTTGAGTGTCTCCTCCGAGTCATTTATTTTCGTGTGCATTTCTGTTCACATTAGTACAGACAGAACCTGTGCTCCCATCCTATTCCTGCTGAGATTTTGAAATGGAATTTAGCAGAAAGGATGTGTTTCAGTCTGGGCACCTTCATCATTTTAGCCCTGTTGGTAGGGGAGCAGCAGTTTTGTGACCTCCCTGTGGCAGACCATCAGATGAAGGCTTCTCACACATACCGGGGCTGAGCTGGTCTAACTGCAATTTCATCCCCTCCTCACTCAGCGTAATAACAGGGTGGTTTAAAACAATGTCCAGATACAAGGTACAAAAATACTAGAAAGGATAAAGAACATGAATGAGGAATAATTCCTTCTCCTCCTTTCTTTTTGAGTTTCTTTACCCAAGCTGGAGAAGTCTCTGCCCAGTATCATCCTGTTGGTGGGAACAGCCCCACAGGTACCGCCAGTGTTTTCACTGGGAATATTGAAGTGAGTCCTCTAACCAATGGCATTGGAACCGCACTCACCACCTGGGTAATGCACTGACTGTTTGAACTTCCTAAAAAAAGATGGATATGCTGCTTGGAGCAGGACTGCTGAGAGCTCCCTGCTACCAGAGTGATGGATTTGTACAGGTGTGAAACAAGGAGACTTCACAATGGCTTTCTCCTTTCCAGTTTTCATCATGAGTACATGTCACTCAGGAATGAAGTTAGATTGCCATTGAAAATGCCAACTATTTTTCTTCACTAGACTTCAACTTTTACTACTGTTCCTATAATCCTTGAACACCCAAAGACAAAATGAACCTCTCTGGGTAAATCCTGATGGAGTATCTGGTGTGGCACGTGCCACCTGTGACATCACCACTGTTGTCATTCACACATGGATAGCAACTAATAGGTAAGAAATGTATCATTCTAATGGATATGTTAATTTTAATAGTTATTAAGCAAAAGCTTGGTGACTATATAAGAAGTCAGAGGCACATCACCAGTGTTGGTTTTGCAGGTTAGTATCACACAAAAGCAGGAGACAGTTTTTCATCAAGAGCACCTTTGCTTTTCATGCTCTCCATGGGATGCTGTGGTTTGTTTTGGGTTGGCAGTAGGCTTTTTGGCAAAATTGCACATACACATAATGGTCTGCATAATGGTGCTGGTCTGAGAAAGCATAAGCACTCTGTTATTGATCCATGGAAACATGCTGCTGTTCTGTATGTTTAGCTAATATGTAGATGATGATGGTGTGTGTCAGGCTGCCAGGTATTTTAGACCTCGTAGTGGATAAACATCAGGGAAATACAGAGGATGTGAAGAGCAGTTTATAAGTGGATTGTCCTGTAACACCTATGACACCTATTCTGAAGGATGTTTCAGGTACTCTGGTGAGGCTCATGAGAAGCTGATTGGTATTTGAATTGTTTATATAATCATTAGAACTAGAATATTTTTTTTCTGGGTGGTCTAAAGTGTGGAAGCAACTGCTCTCAGTTTCTAGGAAGTGTAACTCCAGCCTGTATGCCCAGAACAGCTACGTAGCACAACAGTAAGCCCAGAAGGTTGCACGCTTAACTGAATAAAAATTATCTGGTATTATAACCAGAGAATGTACTGTGGATGTGCAGGATCTCCAAGGCATCTGCTCTCCACTGAGTATCATTACTGGGCAGTACCCTTGAGTCCAACAGTTCAGCTTCACCTTGTCCAGAACCCAGCAAAAGTCAGTGATTGCTCTGGCTCTGGGTAAGGCTGGGGGAAAACCTCATGTCTGCTTTTCCCAACAATATCCCTTCTGCAGTTGTTAGGAAAAAACCCAGCAAACCCCAGTTTGTTTAGCACTTTCATAGAACTTCATAATTCTTATTTGTCCCTATAGGCATTAACATCTCTTTATTTTTTATGAGCCAAATAGTTGAACATAAAACTGAGCTCAAGCTGCTGAACTTTCCCTGCCCTAAATCTGATTTCAGTGATTATCACAGAGCTGAATGTTTTCTGCTTCTGAGAATGTTAAATTGGTTCTGAGCTTGCCCAAGTGGTGCTTGGTGGTCTGAAGTGTCCAGGGAGTTACAACTCCTTAAAAATGTGTTCTCATACATTATCTTAAAAATCTAACACCCTGACTGTATAAAACTCATAGTTAAAACCCCATTTGTGGGGTTTTCTTGGTTGGTTGTTTTTGGGATTGGTTTGTGTGTTTTGGTTGGGGTTTTTGTGTGTGTGCGTGGGTGTTGTTTGTGGTTTGGTTTGGTTTTTGTGTGGGTATTTTGTGGTTTTGTTTTGATTTTGTTTTGTTGTTGGTTTGGTTGCTTGGTTTTGTGTTTGTAAATCTAGGTTACCTTTCTCTCCCCTGCAATTTACAGTAGAAATCAAGCCATGGTATGGGTACAGTGGAAGCACTGGGGGTTTTAAAGAGACCTGTTATCTTAAGTAGCTAAACAAAGTATAAAAAAGCTGTAATGAAAATGTTTACCCTTTAGCTGACACCTTTTTATACTGAGCTTGAGCGTGGAGCACCTTTTTATAGGCAAGTTATACACCCATAAACCAGTGTTTCTTGTCAAGTAGAGCAAATGAGCTACAGTAGCTGAAAGCAGATCTCTCAGGGTCTAAAAACTAGAATTGCTTTGGGAGACATGTTTTGGGGTGAAATGAATTCAGCTCATAATAAACACATTTCTGGTGAGGGAGCCTGGAATCATCTTTGCGAAGCTCTAATTATTGAAACAAAAAGGGAATCTTTTATTTAAAATACAACGTAGTCACAAGTCAGCATCTTAACATCACGGGGCAGAAAATTTGGATGTGGAGAGGAACTCATCCATCATGCAGCTCTTCCTCACTCAGCTGCTTTCTGTATTTATTAATGCTTTGCTAATAAAACTGTACTTTTTATTCACAAGCCTCTGATATTTTAATCACCGTTAATTAAAAGGTAGCTTCAAATAAATAGGATATGTAGAATAAGGGCTATTCAACTTTAGCTCATGCAGCATTCTTCGCTCAGGCAGAACTTCCACCAAAATCAGTTCAACTGAGAAGCACTCAGCTCAAAATCAGGTTAGCTTGAAATTCTAATAATTTCAAATTCTACATTTTGGCTTAATGTTGTTGCTGTGAATGGTTACTCAGAGCCAGCCAGGTGCAGCAAGAGAAGGAGGGGTGTGGGCAGCATCAGTGCTGGTTTCTTCCTTAGAAATACAACCCCAAGTAGGATGATTTCAGTCTATCTGTAAGAGACAGGGATTCAGTCTAAGCTGGTGACAAGGAAGGGGATGATATTGACAGTTACTTATAATAGAAGCTTCTCTTCAGTGCTAGATTAAAGGTATGAACCCATCAGTGAGACTGGCGACTGCCAGGGCTCTGCCTGCCAGTGCAGTTTATGAGGGAAAGCTTTCAGTGCCATTCCCTACCCCGGGCTACTGGCAGATTAAGCAAGTAATTTCTATTGCTGCTGACACTGATGCAGTATTGTTTCTTTCTCAGAGCTTTCATATGCCTTCTCAGTCTCAGTATGATAATTCCCTTCCCAGTCGCCAGAGGTAGTTCTGTGAGCCATCAGGGGAGGGTGAGTCACTTCCCTTGCTCACAGCAGAACGGGCACAAGTTCAGGTCCAGGCTACTGCTGATGTTCTGCACTGGTGACCTGAAGAGCTGCTACAGTCTCCTGCTAGGGATGCACATTGCTGAAATGATAGAAGGTAGCAGACAAAAATCAGTCTTTCCATCTATATTCTTTGCATTTAGTATATTAATTAAATGGCCACAAGCTTGTGAATTTTGCTGTAAAAGTGCTCTTTTTTTTTTTCCACATTGTGATATATCAAGAGAAGCTTGAGTTGGGGGGGGGGCGGGGCTAAGCTTTTTTTTTAGGAAGTAGTAGGAGAAAAATAGGATCTTGACATATTAATTGCCAAGGAACATTCTCTAGAAATTAAGTAGAAAGGACATGTATGCAAAATCCCCAGCTCTGGTGAAATAAAAGGCACATTTAGAGAGAGAAAGCAGCTTAATAAGTATACTTGCCTGTGGCTGTCTTTCAGCCTGGAGAGGGTAATTCATGTAGTGGCTCAGACCAGCCCTGCTTTGAGCCCTGACATGAGGAACATAAGGCAGTATAAGAAGAATCATAGCCCAGGGGTGAGATGGGGATGTAACTGAAGTGTACTGTGCTACAGCTGTTTCCCAGGGCATGGACAGGGGTTCAGAGCCTTAAAGTATAAGCCAGGGCTAACTAGATCTGTGCCAGGGTCTAGGAGCAAACACAGCCTCAGGAACCCAAAGGGGGGTTCAGAATTTCCCTTCTGCTCAGTTTCTGTCCTGAGCACGTCACTTGGAATAGAAACAATTTCTTGGCCAACTCTCAACCACAAACTAAATCACATGCAGGTTATCAGGTGTGTGCAGAGGACTCAGAAGCCTTTAACTGACAGACAAAAACTAATTTGGCACATTTCTGTGGGAACAGCAATAGCAGAGAGAGTTTTAAAGATGGATAATACTTTGTTTTGGTGCTTTTTAAAAGGTTTCTAGTTCCCTGCATGTTCCATTCCACTGCAGTCACTGCACTCTGCAGACAACTGGGGAGAATGATTCTGTCATAACCTGACATGCCAGGCCTGTGATGTGACATCTGTGTTTGAACATTATTCTCCAGAAATGAGGAACAATGTGTTAAGAAGCCTTGTCCATGGGCTACAGTCACTCCCTGACAACTTGTAGCTCAGGAGGAGACTGTCAGGGAGGCCGATGAACCCTGCTGGGCCCTTTGCTGGCATAACAGGAATTATTAACTCTTAATAAATGTATCATTATGAAGCCATTAGGTATCAGTTATAAACCTGCTTAATGGCTGCATGATTACTTGTAAATGGGCTTGGAAGGCACTTAATTGGTTATTTATTGACCGTACTGAACAGCATTATTTATTGATTTGCTTCAGTAAGTTTGATTTTTTCCAAGCTGAAATGAGAATCTAAGTTTGTTATGGTCTAGCCAGTGTGGAAGTTGACTCAGTAAAGAGCTGTTTTTCTGAAGACCTGCTAAACTTATGATAAATGGGATTCTAGAATGAACTTAGTTTCTCTTTCCTTTCAAGTTCATTAAGTAAGAACTTCTAAAGGTGCCCCTGAGACAGAAATCTGAGAGAGAATTTGGAGCTGTCTGCACTGAGGTGGCACTTGGAGTCAGCTGGCAGCAGGCGTCAGGCGTGCACAGGCTGTGGCCATGGAGCAAAAGCAGTCCTTGCTCTTCCCTTCCCCTGCTCTCTGGCATTGGCTGTGCCACTGCCTCAGTGGTTCCTGCTACAGCACTTTCAATGACTGAAGCAAGTAAACAAGGTTAATTTCACAAGATTTAGTCTTCTCACTGAAGTCAATTGTGTTTATTTTACAGAATCACAGAATGTTAAGGGTTGGAAGGGACCTCTGAAGATCAAGTTGAACCCCCCTGCCAGAGCAGGACAGAACTAGAGCAGATCGCTCAGTAATGCATCCAGACAGGCCTTGAAAGCCTCCAGAGAAGGAGACTCCACAACCTCTCTGGTGAGTCTGTTCCAGGCTCTGTAACCCTCACAGTAAAGAAGTTCTTCCTCATGTTGAGGTGGAACTTCCCATACTCGAGCTTGAATCTGTTGCCACCTATCCTGTCACAGGGCACAGGTGCTCAGAGGTTGTCCCTGCCTGCTTGACACCCAGCCCTCATGGATTGAGAGACATTCATTAGATCCCCTCTCAGTCTTCTCCTCTCCAGAATAAAAAGCACCAGGTCTCTCAGCCTTTCTTTGTGAGGCAGGTGTGTTCCAGCCCTTCATCATCCTCACAGCCCCCTTTTGGACTCTCTCCAGTAGATCTCTGTCCCTCTTGGACTGGGGAGCCCAGCTCTGGCTGTAATACTCCAGGTGAGGTCTTACTAGGGTAGAGTAGAGGGGGAGGAGAACCTCCCTTGATCTGTTGGACACACTCTTCTTAATGCACCCTGGGAAACCATTGGTGTTCTTGACCACAAGGGCACATTGCTGTCCCATGGAGAACTTGTCTCTCAGGACTCCAAGGTCCCTTTACATGGAGCTGTATAAAAACTAATTTTAGTCTGATTATTTCTAGAAAAGAAAGGCTGAGGGTCGAGCCTCCTCGTTTAATTATAGCAGAGAAAGGCAGGGCAAGATAAATACTGCAGCGAAGTCATTGAGTGCCAGCATTCAGTGTTTGCTTCTCCAGAGATGTTTAGTGCCTTTAATCCACTAGCCAGACACTGCACATGCAGATGCACCTGGACTGTCACAGGAGAGGAAAGCAACATTTTAACATTCTTGAAATATTGAATTGCCTTTAAATACCAAGGACTGCTGCCTTTCATGGGCATAAGAGGGACTTGGGAAGCTTTAACAAACTGGGGGTTTGTTCAGTGGTAAAAACAAGCTGTTCTCGTGACGCAGATCAGTGTTGTTTGACAACTATTTCTGGTTGAGTACAGAGCTCAGACTTCTAATTAAATATCATGTAAAAAATTGTGTTAGGAAGGGCTAGAGAGTTGACATTGTAGTGAAAAGACCTCGCTTGATAAAGTGGAGCACATTGCAGACCTTGGGGAGGTCAGGGGGAGCACGGAGTACACTGAAGTCAAGATGTAAAAGGCACTGTGGAATTCCAGGAAGCTGTTGGATGTGATGTGCTGGTTGGTAAAGTCACTTTTGCCCCTCTATCCCTGCCTGCTCTGTTCTGGCTCCTTGCTCTTGTTTTGCAGCAGGAGAGAGAGAAGGGCTGTGCCATGATATGCTCTTGACTATCACAACAGGTACAGCAAGGACAATCACTGCTTTGAAAGCAAAAGCAACCACAAGAACAAAACACCAATATTATGAGGCAAATCCCATGTGTTTTGTGTCTTCTTTTTTTTCCCCCCCTGGGCTGCAGACAAGGTTGCAGAAGATGTGCCTGGCTTGTGTCTAAAGCTATAGCTCCTGGGAAAGGATCTGAAGACCTACAGAGGTATTGTTGAATCTCTGAGTATTTGGCCTTTTACTTGCTGGATTTGACAATATTTAGTGAAAGACTGAATAGAAGTCTGGTGTTCCAGTTGTGTAAGACTTGGAAATGATTGGAAAATTTTCAACTAAATTCTTTTTCTTTTCAATTAAAGCCTTAATTTTTAGTTTCAACAGCAAAAATATGAATCTGTATTTTTAATAATGTTTGTATTGAAATCCACACACCCTTCCTTCTTGAATGAAAACCTACTATTACTTGCAATAAAAAAACAGACATAATTGCTTCAGTGTTGAAACAAACCTAGAGGAAAAAAAAATCAAACCCAAGCTGAGTATTTTCAGGTAATTGAACCTAGAATGCTCTTCTAAAGTTTAGCTCTCCCCGTCCCAATGTCTATCCCAAAATGTCTTGAGTTGTCTGATTTTAATAACTCTTAAAACCAGAATCTCAGATACTTATGTCATGGCTGAAGTTTTGAGCTTTTACTCAGAAACTGGTTTGTGTTTTACAAAAATGTAATTAATCCTGAGTGAGAACTGAATTTATCTTTGGAAAGCCTTTACTGTCTTACAGATGTTTACAGGCTGAAGGCTTTGTACAGCTGGCAGTTGTCTGCTGCAGGCTGCTGGGTACCACCTCTCTTTTTCACTGCAGCTTGCTTGCTTTCACACCATAGAAGAGAAGAATTCCTGTTAAATTTGCAGGGATGGGAAGAAAGAGGGACAAACTCTAGGCAAGAAATGGCATGACATCCCAGAAACAGAGGCTGCTGAAGAGAAAAACGGCAGGTAATATGACAGGGACGTGTTTAGATGGAGGGAGAAGAGTATTTAAGGAAACTTTTGGGAATTACACACATTACCAGCATTTCATAGCTTGGATAAACAATTACAGCCATTGGTAGCTTTCTGAATTCTAGAAATACAGAAGCAGCAAGAGATTGCAAGGAATTTTGCTCAGTGGCTGGAGGATACTTTTTTGTTTGTTTAGTTCATTGTAGCACTATTTTTTTAGCTCCTGTGTGCTGGCTTAAATTGAGCAAAATGAAATGAAAGCCACATGGGTGCTCCCTACACACAAGCAAGGGCACCCAACATTGATGTGGTAAAGCTTCTGTCACCAGAATTCAAGGACTGTGTCACGTACTGGAAACCCTAACAGTCAGGTTTTCTGTGGGCTACTGACAGGCAAATGGAGCATATGCTGGATTTCACAAGCACTTACATTTTCAATTCTGCATCAGAGCTTTTTGCCTGATATTTGCTTGTAGTTCCCTGTTAAGGCTTGAGGACCATTTCTCTTTATTTACAGCTCTATTAGACTTATAAATCAATCACTTGTGTGAGCAGAGGCAGTTTGCTGGCATCTGCTTTTCCAGCACACTGCCACCCACAGCAGTGCTCACAGGTCCTCAAGGATATGGTAAGAGGGAGGAAGCTTTTCCCTGTAACTTACTTACTAAAACATAACACCTGTTTCTGATGATCTGAGTAACTCAGAATATTTTTGAAGAGCTGTCATCTGTTAATTCAATATTTACCTTGCTTTGTTTTCACATTGCATTACATTTTAACAAAATAGCTGCTCTGCAGTTTGAGGTGACATTTTTTAAAAGTAAAAAAGTCCATCTACATTTAGCTTTTTAAATTCTATTACCTAAAGGGTGAGAAATCAAGCCAAAAAATCTTTGGAGTTGTACAGACTGTTTTTGCCACTAAGTTACCTTACCACTGTATTCTGGGGTGTGCTTGGCTTTCCTTGAGTGCATCCTTACTTCTGGAACAAAAGTAGCAAGGAGATTCTTTTTACAAGTACCTTGAGACTTTTGTCTGTGGTGTTGAAGTTGCCCTACTGTCTGAGCACTAGTTTAAGTAGGCTTACTTGAAAGTAATTTTATTTTTTTTTCTTCAACCACACAGTAGTGAGGTACCTGAATCAAGCAGGTAGAGGTCACCATACCTTTGTGACTTCCAAACTCTCCTTATGGGGCTCAGAACAACCTGTTAACAATCTGTTAACACAAGTACTTTTGTATAGTCAAGTAGAAAGAGTCTTATGTACTGTGCTATTTGTTCCAAAACTAGTAGTCTTTTCCTCAGACAATATAGATAACTTTGGCTTTAAATCTTATCATTCTGATTTATTAGTTTTGCAAACTCAGCTGAGTATGACATGTTGCCTCTCTAGAATGATGAATTTGTACAAGCTTTATTGAATCTATTCTTCTTTCTCAAGGGTGTAATTGATGAGACCCCTGGCTGAACATCTTGGAAAGAGAGAATGTAGAAACATCAAATGAAGAAGCATGTCTTCTGTCAGCAGGGTTTCTCATAAAAGTAAGTTTATGTTAATGTTTTTTCATAATTTCTCATCATGTCAGGATCAATCTTTCCATACCTACAATAGGATTTAAATAAAATTAGTAAGAATTTCTATACAAGTGGAGCAGTACAAAACATCCCTTTATTGCACTCAGACTTGAGTTGTTCTTTTTGAGGTGTTTTCCTTCTCTTCCATCCTGCCTCTTTCATCATTGTGTAGACTTTATTGGTTCCTAGTGTTGATCTAGCCCATGGCAGTTACTGTGTGACTGAGCAGCTCTGGGAAGCCATAGTTCATTCTCAGATGGTGTCATTCCTGTTGATTAAGATAATTTATATATTATATATATATATATACCCCTTTCCCATTAGTAATTCAGATATTCCACTGCATATGGTTTGATTAATATCTCCACAAGTCAAACTAAAGAGACAGGAGGAGGATCAGAATAACTGGCCTGGTCTAGTCACAGGAGGCGCAAAGATAGGATTTTGTTTTAAAGTTGAACAGCTGTTGGGTACAAGTTGTTACTGTTTGTGGTATGCCTTTGTGTAGATGCTGTACAATCCATTTTGTCTATTGGAATTTCTCCTGGGCATGATGGAGATAAATGGATTCAGTTGTATGGGAAAAGCTTGCACTACAGTGTTGATAGTGCTATCACCTGGATAAATGGGATATTTCAGCTGCCTGCTAATAATCTGGTGTGCTAATAACCTAATAATAATCTGCCTGCTAATAACCTGCTAATAAACCCATGTGTGGTTCTTTCCCAGTTGGTCTAACTCTGGGTCTGTGCTGTGTTTGTTGCATGCAAACAGGGCATGTATGCTGGGAAAAAGCAAACATAAAGCAGACTGAATGATCAAATGTATGCACAATAAGAGGACCCAGAGTTCTTGGATCTTGGGTTTTGCCTGCTTTGGACTTAAAAACAACCTTTGCCAACACTGAACAGCTCCTTAAGAGGGAATAGTTTACATGTGTAACTGCAGAAGCTGCTGCAGTAACTAAGTGTACAATGAAGAGTTTGACTATGATATGATGAACACTGTGTTCTGTGAGGTTGATGAGGTTGGCCAAGGCTCTGAGTAGCCTGGTCTAGTTGAGAGTGTCCCTGCTCACTGCAGGGGGACTGCACTAGATGACCTTTGGAGTTCCCTTCCAGCCCTAAACATTCTATGTTTCTATGAGGCCATAAGGACAGAGCTCAGGATCTTAGTACAGGTGATAAATTTATCAGATGCATATTTTGAAAGTGTTTGGACAAATAAACCAAACACTACAGTGCAGTTAGGGAATTTTCAAAGCTGGCATTTCTGCTGTTATAAAATGTGCTCTTCAAAAAGCACAGTTATTACTCAGGGGAGGGCTAAACAGTGAATTAATTTACAACTAATACCACAAACGCATCAAGGAAGCGTAGATGTTTTTCAGTTGTTTGAGTTATCATTCTTACCTAAACGGATCTATTGATCACTAATGATCTAGAAACCCTTAGGGCATGACAGGCAAGCAAGAAAAACCCAATAAGCTCTCCACTGTTGCAGAATACCAAGAAGCAAAAATGCTACTGCTGTGTCCTTACAGAAATTCTGCATGAATCAGTGAACAGGACCTGCTGGATGCTACAGCCTCCTGACCTTCACTTCTGTAACCATACACACACATCTACTGCTGACTGCCTTTCATTCGAACAGTGCCTCTCTTCAAACAATACATTACAAATTAAAATCATATTTATGTAAAGAATGGGGTGTGTAACACAGACAAACATACTAATTGTTATTGAGGACCTTAGGAAGATCTTTTAAGGTGAGCACAGCATTCCCAGCACTGCTATTTATTTATTTATCTGAAGCATACTCAAGCATTTTGAACAAATGGGTATATTCATTTATGTGCACTAAAATCCTTGCTAATGAAGACATGGCTGGATGTCATAGTTGCCTTCTACTGTGTTGCCCTGCTGAGTTAAAAATCTTGGGGTGAGACCCCTATTTTGTGTCACTGAGTGGGATGAGGGAAACCTAATTTGATTCTTACAACAGATGTCACAAAAAATAGTTTTTTCTTATTTGCTTTCAGACATTTAATAATCTTTATCTGTTTATTAGGATGCAAGAAGTTCCCCTTTAAGGAACTGTATTAATAAGAAGAGCTCTTAGATTTACCAGTAAAGAAGCCTTGTATTATACTATAGGTTGTACTATCAAGAGAGATTACAGGTCAAGGGTATTTAAGGCTAGCCACTCAAGGCCTGATTCAGACAAAGTGTCTTATCTACTATCCAGTGTCTATCCAGCAATTTTTACTGTGCTTTAGAACAATAAAACAGTCTCTCTAGTTGTAGAGCTCTGCCAGAGCTCACCACTTCCATCAGAAATGCTGTTTGGGTTTCACCACTTTCATGCTACTTTTGATCTCTGCCTTAAATAAAGCTTTTTCCTAAAAGACTTTGTTGGTGTCATCAGCACTGAAGCTGATGCATGGTGATAGAAATGAAGGGATAGAACTTTCTGTAGGTTCCAGCCTTGCTGTAATAAGCAGGCTGGAGGCCAGGAGCCCATCAGCCCTGTCTCTGTCAGGGCAGCACAGAAGGCATTTCTCAGGTGTGTTGCTGGGAGCAGGACAGCACGTCAGCTCGGCGCAGCTGAGCTGGGAGCCAAGGGTTAGGATGGGCTTGATGCTGCTCTAGCCTGCCTCTGGTACCCAGGGTGATTCATCCTCTGGTGTGGACAGCAGGAGCTATATTCACTGTGGCTACTGCAGTGGTTGGGATGACTGTATTATGCTCCATTGCACGGTACAGACCTGCCCTCTCTCTGCTGTGAAATCATCTGTATATGAGAGGAGAGGAGGAAGATTCACACCTGCTGGAGTCCAATATTGCTCCTTTAAAGCAGGAAGGGAATAGTGTGTGCTGAGTACAGCACTGGCTTTCGCCCAGTGAACAAATAAGAAGGAAATCAAACAGTGGGTAGCTGTTCAATTAGAGAGCATTCAATCTGTCTGAACTCTGAATCAGGCATGGGTCATGGAGGAGAAACCCTAGCTGTGTCTGTAGTACTGCTGTGTCCAGTGCATACTGCTCTACTATCTACTAGTTGTAAAGGTGTATCATCACGATGTGCACAGTCTTCATGCTGATAGTTCCTAATTCATTCATTCTTGTCTATACTGTTCCAGTGTTAGTGTTAAACTGACTGGCAAATCCCTTCCTCAGCAGATAGGCTTCTGAAGAAGAGCTCGAGTTAAGTTATTAAGTTGTCTAATAAAAGATGTAATCTGCCTTGACAAATGTTGCTTCCTATTTTCTAGGCATGAGCAAGTGCAGTTTCACAACTGGGTTCTGTGCTACTGCTGAAGGCTTGGGCCTAGTTGCTACTTGCCTCCCATATGCTGCTTCTGTCATTTATATTGCATTCTGATGAAACTTGAAAAAACCCACAGCATTACTGCCAGTTCAATTGACATATGTTGATAGCAGAAGCAGAGAAGGGCTGGAAGAGTCCAACAGGCAGAGTGGTACTGCTCCTTGGACCAGCAGCGGCCTTGTGTGTATGGTGAAACTGTACCCAGAGGATCACTGGTCATCATTGCTATGTTGGAAATGCAGAGTGCTATGCTGCTTATCTTGAATTTGGACACAGTCTTTCTAATTTAGAAGGAAAGAGTGTCAGAAATACATTTGAGATGTCCATTGTAACAGCAACAGCCCTGACTCATAATCTCTGCTGACAGTAAGTACTGTATTGATCCACAAGGACCCTGGAAACAAAATGCTGACCAAAAGCTGGGTATTTATCTGTTCTGATTCTTTCTCAAATATCTTCCAGCAGTAGTCCTGCAGTGGCATGTCTCTCTTATTATTTTTCACAATTGAAAGGCTCTCTCCCCTTCTCATGAGATCTTTTGTGCTGTACAATAGGTCTCAGGTTTACTGTTGTTTCAAATTCCCTTGTGGATTTTTTTTCCTTTTCAAAGAGTTTCAAAGTAATCCTTCTTTACTGATCTTTCACACTCACTAAAACAGTGGAAGAGCGTACAGACTGTGGCAGAAAACAATTAAGTGAAGGCAATTCCCAGCTGAGGGCGGTATGGTGCCATATGTCCACCACATACATTTAGGCGGTGAGAGAAAATGAAGCAGCTTGTTAAAAGTCGTGGCATTGTGCCTGGGTGTTAGAAGGACATAAAACACTTGCCATCATTAAATGAGGATTTAATGTTTGATGTGCTCAAATGCCTTTTTTTTTTTTTCTAAAACAATCCTTCATTAGCCTGTTGGTTTGAGCAGTACACAGTGTCCTGCCCCGGTTGCCGGTCTGTCATGAGAGGCTCTTGGACATCACCCCCGTGACCCAGCTGCTGGGCTGTGCCTGGGGAAAGTACAGGTTGTAAAGGTGAAAAGTGGAAACAGCTTCATAAAACCAGCGTTTGTAGGTGCAAACCTGAGCCTCTGTTTTAGTTCTTTAATGGGTTCCTGTAGAGCTTTGTTTCTGCTTGTGGGACCTTATTATTTTATGAAAATCAGCATTTGTAATGAAAAGTGTGACCTGACTTCAGTGCTAGCCTTGCTGATGGTTGAAAAAACTGTACCTTATGAAACAGACAAATCTGTCTCTACTGTGAAACGCACAAAGAAAACACATGTATATATGGGTAGAGTCTGGTTTGGGAGCAGAACAGCAATAAACTCGAGGACGAAAGCCTTCACACTCTTCTGTGCTTGTTACCTCGGAGGTAACAAGGGATTATTTCCATGTTCGTGACACAAAGGCCACGCAGACGAACTGTCTCGTCTCTGCAGGACCGCTCCACGGAGCGCTCGAGGCCCTGACATCAACAGGTGCTTGAGAGAAAAACGCTTATTTGTGCTGTGCGTTCACCTGCAGCGAGGTCAGCGCGGGGGCGATGCCAGCAATCACCCGCACCTGTGTGCGCGGAGCCGGGCCGTGCGCACCTCGGCACGAGCTGCCACAGCTTCCGGGGCAGGGCCCGCCATGAGGCAGCGCCTGAGCGCGAGCTCCCGATGGGCGCGAGGTCTCAAAGAAGGCGGTTGTCGGGGGTCCTGCCGCTTTGGCCGGAGCTCCAGGCGGACGCGCTTGGCCCGCGAAGATGGAGTCGCACGTCGTTGCGGGGGAGCAAAAGCAGCTACGCCAGCCGCCGTTCGTTGTAGGTAGGTGACGAGGACGAATGTCGGGGGCTCAGAGCCCGAGGGCGGGAGGGGAGCCGTCGCTGCCGGGTGCCCAGAGCGAGTTCGAGGCCTGGCCTGCTTGGGGTGCGCGTGCAACGCCTGTGTGTGTGTGTGTGTTGCGTGCGAGTCCTCTGCAGCCGCGAGGCGCTGTGCGCCTGCCGCTGTGCCTGAGGCGGCGGGGCGACTCCCCCACAGCGGCCGGGCGCTGTTCCCGCTCCCAGCGCCGCGCCAGCTCCGTCTGCTTTCGAAGGGAGCTGGTAGTTTTTTGCGGGGGAGGATCGGGCACCCCGGGCTCTGCACTCCTGGAGCTCGGTGAGAAAGCTGCCGCCAGAAGCGGCCCCCGGATCGGCGCTGATAAACCCGGCTGAGGGCCACAAGATGGCGCCGACGGGCGGACGGGCGGGTGCCTCGCCTGGCGCCGCTGGGAGCTGCGACTGCTTTGGGCGCAGGGAGGCACCTGCCGTGGTCTGGGGCAGCCCTCGGTGGGACTACAGCTGCTATTTGCAATTCGTAAGTCTCCGGTCACTTGAAACGGTGCTTTTGTGCCGCGTGTGGGCCCAGCCCGTCTTAAATTGAAGGTGCCTGCTATGGTTTCTAGTCTGGAATTCCGGGTTGTAATGCCCCATTGCCTCCGCCGCTGTAGACAAGCGGCCGGGGAAGGGATTGCTATAGCCTCAGTGCTCCAGCTTTAATTTAAGAGTAATGAAACGCACGTGGTAACAGTTCTAAAGCCAGGCTTTCCTATGGTGGTTGTCCCTACACAAAGACATGGTAACAGCGATGTGCTCAGGGTGGGTTTTGGAGCATCTTGACTTTGTCTGCTGGTAGTACATGGGGGAAAGTGTTTCCTGGGGGAGAAAAGAGCTTTTATCTTTCTTATTTATAGTTCTTTAATTGTTTGAGAGAGGAAAAAGCAAGGTATGGAGGGTTAAGTTCTTTCTTTTGCTCTCAAAAAGGTTTGTTTCTCACGAGAAGGAGAAGAAACTCTCTATGGGCAGTTTGAACAGGTGGTTCAGCCTGAGTGGAAGCCTATGGGGAATTGGCTGAATTCAGGTTGTACCGATGGCACTAAAGCCAAGGATCTCTGTCCATAATGTTTTTATTTGTCTCTTTGTCTTCTTCATTAATGTAGGTATGGCCTAGAAGGCAAATTAGCATTATGCCTTAGTCTTTATGAGGGATCTTGCTCCCAAATGTAAGGACCCACAACAGAGTGGTGTTGAGGTTATGAGGTTATTGCAGCTGAAGTAAAACCATCTTTAGAGCTTGATGCTAGGGCTGGGGAGGAGGATGTGATTTCTTTCAAGACTGTCAGGACAAACTGAGGTGATAGCTTAAAAGACCCCCAGTCTTCAGTTCTGACTGCCAAAGGAGTCTAAACCAGCCTTCTGATGTAAGGAAAATGCAAAAGTGAGGCTTGCTGATGGTGTCCAGTCATTATTTGAAAGTAATCTGAATTTCTGTGTCTGAACCAAGTTTCCTGTCATTCCTAGAGAATATGTTCCAACTTCAAAACCTTATTTTAAGAATTAATGCAACATTTTAGAACAAGCTGTTGGAGTTTCAGTGGTGCTGCAATTGGCCATCTGCTATTTTTCTAATTCTAGCTCTTGTTCAAATAAATCTGACTCATTTTCACAAAAGTGGACTTGCATGTTCTGTCGCTGAATGATACTCTTGATTTTATTCATAGATTGCGTGGGTACCTGGGGATGTGGTCTTGGAACTGAAAAGGTTTCTGAGGTCTGCTCTTACCCTTTTTCCAAATTTAAGAAATTATTCTAAATAGCATGTGGGTATTTTTGTTATTCTGAAAGGGAAGTGAGAGGAGGATCAGTCATGGTAATCTCAGCTTGATTCTCTGTAGCCTTAGTGATTTGACTTCCAGAAAGAGAATGCTATCATAAACACACTGTTCTGAATAAAAGGATATACTCAGGTTTTTATCTCTTTTTAAGATGCTGCTGTTAGGAAAGCATGAGCTGCATAACTGATGGGCGGATTTCCAAAGTGTGCGGATGTTTAGTGAGGTTAACATTCCAGAGGCAGAACAACATGGAGCACATCCTGATTCTGGTTGACCTAGCAGCTGTCAAGGGTTGGGTCTGCTCTGTACTTGTAATTTGTTTTATTTCTGGGAGATTTGCATGTGCCATCTTTTAAGTTGTTTTTCCTGTCACTGTACCTGATTAGATAAGGTCTTATGTTCTAGTAGTTGCACTGAAGTTTCATGCAAAGCATAAGAATATTTAGGTCTGAGTCCTTACCTGTTGTGTTATGCCCAGTCCTTTGGCATCTAGGTCCAGGTGACTTCTCTCCCTGTCTTTTGTATCACCTACTCTTAGAGTAACTGGAGACTATGATAACATTCCTTACACTTTACCAGAGAGACAGCTTTATGAAGTGCTGCAGAAAGGACATGCTTTTACTCCTTCATAGGCAGAACATCTAATCCTGTCACACAGTTAATGTATTTTGGGCTGCCCAAGAACAGAATCACAGCCATAAGAGACCCAGAGAAGGATCTGTGTTTTAACTGTTGTACTGTTAAATACTAGATTTGTTATGTGCGAATGCTATTAATAGATAAAAAGCACTTTAAATAGTAACCTTTGTTGTATGATGAAGCAAAACAAGTATGTTTTCTTCCCTTCGCCAAAGCTGGCTATCTGGAGACTAGATCTATATAATATCTAGTATTAGGGAGCTCCTTGAAGAAATATTAAATGTAGGGTAACCAACAGTTTACATACCTTGGGAAATTACATTGCCTGTTTCCAAGCACAGTGCTGTAATACCCTGTAAGAGAGCACTGAAATCACATGGCTGCTACAGACCTATGTGATAAATGTACACGAGTGCCCTTCTTGTCTTGCTCTAAACCTGCAGCTGACACTGTACCTGCAAAACCACACCTTTTCACAACTGGAAAGGTCAAGTGTAGCTGTATTTTGAAGTTAGGACCTGAGATTGCCGTTTAACTTACCCCCTTTTGGGGGGAGCTTGTTTTCCTCAGGAAAATCTTAAGTATATGAAGAAGTAGCCAGGTTACAAAGCGGGCAAGTCTGCACAGTTCCACAGAAGCTGAACTTTTTCAGTGATGTGCCTTTTGTTGCCTCTCAGCACCATCTAGTCTTAGCTTCCCCTTTGCAATGGCTCCAGTGCAGGGCTGCCCCACAGCAAGTTGACTCTGAGCTGACCTGTCTGCTACAAATCCTCCTGAGTTTACTCCTGGGTGGCTTAGACAGGTGGCAGCTCTAGAGAAAGAGCTCACACCCATAACCTGGGGTAGGCAGCTCCTGCATTCAGACACGTCTGCCGTAAGCATCCTCTGCACACAGTCTGCTTTAAGTTCCAAGTTACTTCAATGATTTTCTCTACTTCTGGAGATTCTGTGAGGGCTGTGGGCACCAGAACACCACTTTTGACTTAGGAACTCTGCCTACTGTAAATCTGGAGGCTGGAAGAATATTTTTTGGGGGGGGGGGTGGGAAGCGTGGGGAGGGGGGGGGGGTGTGGGGGGGGGGGGGGCGGGTGGGCAGAGGTGGGAAATACACTCAGAATACAAATTTTCTGGGCTTTTTGCTGTTGGCTGCTGTGCAGGACAGGCACATAGTCAGGCTTGTTTGTACCTGCAGACACCTAGGGTGCTTAGAAAAGGAGTCAGTTCTACTGCCTTACGGAAGGATGATCTGTAGTATGGCTGTGTGCAGGTATAATGCAAGGGGCTGGCTCCTTTTGTACCCTACTGCAGTTAACACTTGCTGGGCTTTAATCCTCTGAAGTGCTGAGTGCACTTTATCTAGGGATAAGTAATCTCTGCTTAAGGCATGTAAAAGTAGGTGGCTGTAGGTGCTATAAAGGAAGTAAACAGTGCTGCAAGAAGGAAATAGATTCTGTGTTTTCTTTTCCAGTGCTACATTCCCTGGTTTTTTTGAGGGTTGTAAGTTACACAGTGCCTGTGGTTTATATATGGAGGTGTAAACAGGCACATGTAGCCTCTGTAGGTGGTGAAGTGCAGAATAAAATAATAATAAAATACATAATTTTGAAATGTACTTCTCAATAGTAGTCAGTAGCCAACTGGAATAGTGCAAAACCAAACATTTTAAGAGATAAAAGAAGAGCAAAACAGTTAAGAGCAGCCTGCCAAATGCTGCTCAGTTGTCCTTTTTGACAAGGTGATTTCTGTAGGTGTTGACCTTTTGGAAGCTATTTTGAAAGAAGACAGAGTTTTGGTTAGCAAATGGAAGCAACACAAATGCAGTCAGCAGAAGGTTTGTAGTGTCAGGCTACCATACAAAGGAGCAAAGAATTCAGGGCTATTTATATTCCTTTTCATTTGTGAATTTCCAAGTGCTTTGCATTATTTAAATCCAAGTATTGCCAGATGTTGAGTATTTTCAACTGCCAGTGAAGTCACTAGAATGTGAGGTCAGTTAGAACATAGTGAGATGCTGAGCTTGTAAGTTCAGTCATGGCCTGACTCTTCATAATAAAATTTACTGAATTGTGATTGTGTTACTTTAGTCCTCAACTTCTCCCATGTTTGTTAAAAAAGGTACTACCCAAGCAGAGAAAATCTGTACAGGTAAGCATTAGATAAAAGAGAACAGTTGTTAGAGAGCAGTTATTATTCCCATTGTTTTGGACACCAGTGTAGTTTGGATTGGCACAGTCATGTTTTGATTAATAGCCTTATCAAAACTCAGAAAAATTACAGAATTTACACAAAGGAATGCAATATCCCCTACCACCACAGAACTTAATAACAAGGCAGAGCATGAAACAGTGTATGATGTCATTAATAAAATCTGTCATGGGATGTAGAACAGTATTTGCAACTGCATCAGTCCTTGAGGAAAAAGCAGATAAGACAGCTGTGGTGATAGAATAGATAATACATTAAAGAAAAATTAACATATCTTTGGGCATCTTTTTAGCAGGAGTTGGAGGGAAGCTTTTCTTCACTAGGGGAAACCGCAGTTGTCTGAAAGCATGGAGAACATCATGGTTAACAATCTTCACTCTTAAAGCAAGCATAAAATACATCCCCTTACAGTTGCCTGTGTGTTTTATATAACCAGTTCAAACAGAGTTCACCCACAGTTGTGTTTTTACCTTTGTGTCAGCTGATTATTCCTTATAAAGAATGTACCCACTGTTTTGCTCATTTATTTTAGCTGATAATATACTACAGTAATGAAAATATTTGAGTGTTCAGGTCCTTAGTTCTTAGTTTTACCTAAACCACACCATAAAACTTCCTAAATCTTCAGAACTTTGAACTGTATTTTTTGTCTTGTCTGAATAGTTCTCTGGCTTTGCCTTTCCTTGAGCATTGAAATCTGCAAGTTTTGCTGCATGTTTGTTCTATGTTGGCTTCATCCCCTTAAATGATGGGCATGCTTTTATGCTTACAGGATTGTACATACATGTGAAATGGAATAGAAGTTAGTAGGCATACAGATCAAGACATACCAATCATGAGGCACAAGTGTCAAACATTACATCTAGAAATAGTCTAAGATCATCTCTTATCTTACCAGAGAAGCTGTGTCCAAACTTGAAGAGACTTCTTCTTCTTAGAGACTCCTTAAGTCCATGCTGCCTCTAGCATCAACTGAACAGACACAGCATTGAGACCAAAGCACACCTTTCAGCCACGTGAAATCTAGCTTGAAACTGAGGCCTTAAAGATTGCAGAAGAGGCACAATGGGTGTCTTGCAGTGATGGACAGAGCAAAGTTGAGAGGAGCAGGAAAGTCCACTCACTTCAGTTTGGCTAATAATACAGGTACAGTCAAGTCCTCAAATGCTTCAGGATGTAAATATTTTTGATCCAAAAGATTCTTGTAAGAATGCAGTCAGTTTGGTCTTGTGGCTTTGGGCATTGATTTGATCATCTTGATCATGTTCAGAGGAGGGGCAGAGGTTGATTTCTAGTGTTTCTTCTGTCAGCAAGTTGGTGATGTTCTGTCCTTCCTAACACTGTAAACCAGTATTTAAACATCTAATTCTTATCTTATTAATCAAACTCAGATCAAGAACATGTTATACACCCTCTTTCTAACCATCTGCCCAACAATCACTTGAACTTCATCTGCAAGTGATGGAAAAGCAGCCTTCAGTTACTTGAGAACATGACATTTATCACATTTAATATCTGATGAAGAAAATGTCTGTTAATAAAAGGGTGCTGAACGTAGCACTGGAGAAGTTCTTCAGGTTTCCATCTTCATTTTTATGTAGAACCCTCAATGAAATGCTATCATCTTGCTTGTCAATGTATAATTGTCTTTTAATTATTGGCTGCTAAGTAGTCATTTTGTCACGTTTTCTGATTTCAAAAGCAAAATCTTTTCATAAGATTTACCCAGTCTGGAGGAAGTGAAACTGTTCCACTGTCTTACACTATAGATGAACTTAAGCGCATCCTGCTGTTCTGCCGTTGGCCGAGGTGTGATCCAGGGCTGCGCTCGGCACAGCACAGCAACACATGGTGACAGAAAGCAGGCAGGCATGGATGGTAGAGAGAGAGCAGGCCTAAGCCCAAGTGGTGGGCACCCATTTCTGCTTTACAGGTGTCCTGGGTTACTTTCAGTGTACTTACATGCTTAATGCCAACCTGGGCTTAACTGAGCTATCGTTTTGTTGTATTTATTCACTTGATAAATTCTGAATATTTTCTGTTAGCTACTTTTTCTTTGTCAGTCTCACAAACTGTTGTGACTTTATTAAAATTTACAGAAGAAATTTTTTATTTTTATTTTTTTGTAAAAATCTTAAATCACATGGCAACAGTAACCTGAGATTCTTATTAGCAGTCTTCTGGATTGTTTTGCCTTATGCACCTGTCAGAAACAAACTGTAGAAGAAGGATAGTCTTAAAATCAATATTGAGAGAAATCAGGTTTGAGTGACATGTTCATTTTCCTATTTCTTTTAAATAAGTTTCTGTTGCAAGTAAACTAAGTTGAGCTATGCTGATTTGTCAGTAAGGGCCAGTCCTCACCATGTGTGTAAAATTGGTTCAAGTAACAAAAGAGCTGGATGCTTAATATACCTTGGACCTGTTCTACAGAGTACACAGGCACTCAAAACACAAATATTTTTTTATGGCAAACAAAAACCAAAAACTTAATGATTTGCTTCCTGAATGTGTGGAATACTAAATATAACAACAGCTAGGAGAAGTTACTTTTAATTTTGTAAATAATGTTGCTATAGTAATAAATTTTTCATGTTCTAATTCCTTGTAAGTTTTGTAAATTTATTTATTTTATTATTTTTTTTAAATTTGAAGAGCAGTAATAGCCAGAGAAGGCATACTTTAGTGTCACCAAAAAAACTCATAGTACATAAAAAGGTAAGAGAGTCATGGTTTTAGTCTGTGATACTCTAGGCTTGATCTAAATGGCATTCCTCTCCAGTAGGTTCTTGGTGTTTCTGAACAATCTCGGGTTTCACAATACTGCAGTTCTCTGTCAGACAATCCTATTAGTGTGAAATAAGAAAGCTTTCTACTTCCAGCTGCAACTAGGAGGGAAAAGCAGTAGTGTTTACAGCCAGTGTACATGGATTTCATGTTTACATGTGGGTACTGGAAACTCCATTGTGGGAAAGATAACGCTATGAGAGGATGACTTGTAACTAATGAAGGGCAAACATGAAACCTTAGATTCCTGATTTGAACTTTTTCAGCTCAGTGGTAGCAAAATCCCCTTCTTACTTGAGCTGTCAGCCAAATATGTTTGGAAATTATTTTCCCTTTAATAGGTGCAATAAAATTTACTGTCCATTAAGTTTCTTCGTGAATGAACTTTGCTTCACTCAGACAAAATTGTGTAAATATACACCCTCTAATTTACAGTCTTGCCAAATGTTTCATGTTCCAACCCAACCAGCTTCAACCAGTTAATGAAATTATTGGTCTGATGCAGATTCACTGTGTTAGTGTACTAGAAAGAAAGCAGTCGAGTGAAATGCTCAGCAAAGCCCAACGGCACTGATGCATGAATTAGTGGTGTTAAGCCTCCTTTAGCCTCCATCTGTATTCTCTTTCAGCTTTGATAGGTATTAATCTAGCAGGAGGAAAAAAACCCCAGCTTTTGGCAGTGACATCTACTGAAATTTCAGTTAAGGGTTCTAGATTTTTAACCAGTGACATATGAGAGGATGGAATTCATAGGAAGTTCAGTGGTTCTTCTATTTAATAATGAGAGATAATTCACAAACAGAGAAGGAACATGTCTACTAATTCCAAATCACTACGGTCTATTCATCTTAATACTGTATTAGCCTTAAGAACTGCTACTGAAGAATTTTGCCCTAACTTTGCTGTTCTATGATCTTTTGAAACCTATCCACTTAGTGGCATTGTGGACAGTAATAAATAATGCAGAAAAGACTCTGTGCTGATATGATGGATTTGCCAAGAGCAATAGCAATTGCAGTTAGTAGGGTTTTCCAATATGCCTTGACTGCAGTCATAAAACAGTGTCCTCTCTCCTTCCCTCTCAGAAAAAATACTAAAAAGTCCTTCACAACCCTGCCCTTTTTCCCCACCCAATATAGTCAAGGCAAAGCCCTTCTAGCTCTGTTTAAATAGTTATGCTCACTGGAGGATTCAAACGAATTTCAAGCAACCTTTGCTGCTTTGTTGCTCTGTTCCAGTATGAACTGACTCTTTAGCATAATGTGCACCTGCATGGTCCATGAGAGGATCTTTTCTCTCCTTCAGTCTTGATGCCACCTTCCTAATAGTTGTAGTTGATGATTCCTAATTGCTCTCCTGTTTATTAATAAAAGTGGGATTTTTTTTTCTTACTTGAGTGCAAGTCTTGCTCTAGGAATTCCTGATCTCTTCCCATGAGTGTTCTTTATACCTCTTGTAAATACTTTTGGGGCTTGTGCTGTTGCCTGTAGACCTCAGTAAAGCCTTTCCCTGTTGTAGGGATAAATATGTTTCCCAGCACTTCTTGAGATAGGCCCCTTTAACAAGGACTTTGTATGTTTTCCTACTGCAGAATCTAACTTTAGTACTCCCTAAATCCGTGTCTGAAATACGGAGTTTTGCACTCTTGTTTTTGTTTTTTTTTTTATTTCTTCTACTTGTAAGCTCTGTCTTAAGGAAGTCTTATTCTTGTGTCCTGGTGCTATATAACACTCCTTCTCTATCTCAGTAGCAGAAATTAAACTGAGCTCTTTGAGCATCTGCAGCCTGAGGGAGAGGAGCCTGCTTTGTTGATCAAAGCTGTAAGCAGGAGTTTAATCTCTCTGTGAGGCAGTGCCATCATTAGGAAAGGACAGACCAACTAGGGAGAGCTTTACCTTAGTTGTTGTTTCCAGATACCTTGCTTGGCAATCAAGTAACAAGGTATGGGGGAACACCCGCTGTCTGAGGTGACCCCTTCTGTGGACTGCCAGTGACTACTGCTAGAAGAGGAGTCATCATTCAGCTCCTCATCCAAACAAGAAAATAAACTTTAACTTAATTAAACTGTAGCTTCAGAACAAGATGTATTGAACTCTGTAATGTTTTCCAGCACAGAAACAGTGCAATAATTTTTTATCCTATCTGATATGAAAGATATTCTATTTGTAGTTCATGAAATGGGTAAGAATCATGTGGGATCTTAATGTCTTGATTTAGGTTATCCATTAAAGATGTCTTAAAGTTTGAAAGTAAATGTTTCCATTATATAAAGCTTATGTTTTGAGATACAGGAAAGGGGTGGGTTTTTTTCTGGTGGTCATTTTGTTTTCATTTTGTTTTTAAAAGCCTAAGAGACTTTTAAAAAGTCTTGTTAATATTCTGCAGGGTTATAAACCTACTCTAGGATTAGTTTCTTTCTAAACTAGTCCACAGACTTTCCTCTTCATTGCAAACAACTATGTCCTTTAATTAACCTCTTTATTTTACTGTAAGAATGTTGAGCAGTTTAGAAGTAATACAACATAAATATACATAATTAAGAGTACCACTTAATTGGGGAAATAAAAGGTAAGTTAGCATGGTAGAAAATAATCATACTTTGGTACTTTGTTTTGTTGTCATTAAAATGCTTTTCCCCAGAAAAAGTGTTGCCTTCTATGGAAAAGTCTGGGGAAAGGAAAAAAAACCCCATATCTAGTTTTTAGGGAAATGCTTTAAAATCATATTTGAGACTAATGCATTTTATCTTTTGTTGCAATTGTCTATGGGAAGAAATTAATATTTCTCAGTAAACTATTTATTGTATTTGTACTGCATGTTGCCTAAAGCTGATGGCTGTAAAGAAATAATGTAGTTACTCAAGTCATATTTCGGTGTCTCTGCTCATTTCTTAAAAAAACAGATTTGACTCAATTAGTATCTTAACAGTAGACACTAATTAGTTTGAAATTCTTTCTGCTCCCTATTGTCTAATGTATTAGCATTCTCTAGCCTTTGATCAACAAAGTAATGTTTTTGTCCCACTATGACAGTGATACTGATAAAATTATGATCTGTTATCCAAAATGTAAGCTAGCTCATTGCATATAGCCACACATCACAGGAGATTCTTCCTTGCTGCCAGATTGATGTATGTTACCTCATGGAAACAAACCAGAAATAACGAAGCACTGCTGGCATTGCAGAGGTAACCTGGGCTCCTTTACCAGACATGGGAACTGGAAAACAGAGTTTAATGAGGGAAGCTTGTGGCTCTTTTACTCCTTTTGCATTTGTTAACAGCTGTTAAGTTGTTTTGCTTTAAGGAAAATAGGAAATAACTTTGTTATTTTATAATTCCTAATAACAAAAAATAACAAGGAAAGAAATACAAAATTATAAAACTGAGTCTAGGAGGACTAGCTCACTTCTGCCAATGTTATCTGGAGGGCTTGGCATTTACATTGCCCTGGAAGTTTTGAGGACATTTAATTTCTATGTTCAGGCCTTGTAAAAGAGACCTTGCAATTGAACTTTCAGGATGGTAGAGGATGCTGTCAGTTTGAGTTGAGTTTTCTTGAAAATGCAAGCAAAAAGTTGTTAGCACCATACAAGTGTTGCCTGCCTTGTGACTTCTCTTTAAAATGTTACCAACAGATGTCCTATTACAAAACATCATGTTTACTGTTTTAAATGCCTTTTGATTATCTAAATGGATCAGAATGCACTTAAAAGCATGAAAGCAGATCTACTGAGAGAAATAATGATGTACTTGCATTCAGATTCTGTGTAGCACACAGAATATACTTCTTAACAAAAACTTCAGTGATAATAACTTCCAAATTATAGCTACCTATTTTTCCTATCATCAAAAATGGCAACTAGAATTATTACTGCTCTTATGAGCTAGTAGTATATTCTGCAGCTTGGCATCATGGAGTTCTGCAGATATTATACAGAAATATTATTTGATTGACTCATCCGCAGAACACAGTATTTTAATGAAATAATGCTTGGTGTGCAATAGATAAATCTAAGTTTATAACTGGTGGAAATTGCTGGAGCTGTGGGAATAAAATTGTTGAAACATGGTTGTGTTTTTTTTTTTCTTACTCTTCTACAGCAGGGGGTAAAACAAATTAGTATCACCAGAAAATAAGCAGCAGATTAGATGCATCTCTCTAGTTCTTGCTGTGGTCCTTTCTTTGAGAGAAAAAAACCCAAAACATATAGTTGCATCTTTTATCGTTGGTGAACACTTTAAAATGTAATTTTTTTGTTCTACCTTGTTTTTTCCCTTTGCTTACAGATTCTCTTCCCATCTTTTCTTGTAATCCTCCACCTTCTATCTATATTTTGGTCTTTGCTTTCAACTGCAGGAGCTTAACTTGTTCTTCATATTGTTTACTGTGCAAGTCAGTTTGTGACTCTTGATTCTGTATCATTTTACTCTTAAGGTTGGGAAGTCCAGATGAAAGAGGAGGAAGGGCTGTTGTCAGTTAGGAAGTTGCTAGCAGTGACACTTCTTTACATTACTTTTCTATGTCATTGGTGACCCACCAAGGATTGACATTAATTCTCAGAGTTAAAAACCTGTGGTGTTTGGTATTTTGGTAACAGGAAGGATTCCAGTAGTTGCTTGTGCTCTCAATTTCTGTTCTGTATGTCAGGAGCCAGTAATGTTTTTATGGAAGTTCTTTGTAAGACAGAAGGGAATGGCAGAAACTGTTCCAGTATGTATGAAGCAAATCCTGTAATGAACAGGAAGGTAAACTGGGATGCCTACACAGGGAAATTCAGCTACTTTTTCTTTAGATCTTGTAGTATTGCAAATTTGTGGTAACTTATTGTGTGTCTTGGCATACTGTGAGCTTTGTAAAACCAGGTGATTTCAAAAAAAGATATTTTTTTAGTGTTTAGGCTATTTAAGACCAACAAAGGAATAAATAACTTGATATCTTTCTGACATCCCGTGTGAAATTGGCAAGGAACAAAACAGTAGCCATATGGACAATGGGAGTCCTGTATAGTTCTGAACTTCACTAGGAAAGACAATACAAGGAAGGATGAAACCACTTCAGCACACTTGAAATAAAACCACAAAAACAAAAGAACAACTAACACAAAAATGTCCTTATTTGCATTACTGCAGTCAGAAAAGCCTGGGCATTTTTATAATCCTGTTATGTGATTGTTACAGGAAAAGCTGTGGAATAGTGAACTGCTGGGTGCCTGTTATAAAATACATTTTGCAGCTTTTATTTGGCCTAAAGAAGCTGTGGATTATTTATGTGTTGTGTGGATAAAAAAGAAAGCTGTAAATTAAGTTGTAAATAATGTTACAGCTGAAATTTAGAATTGACTGTATCTGTAGCCAGCTTTGGGACTGGAAATCTTCCAAATTATGGGGCAGCCTTTTATTTCTACCTGCTGTACCATCAACCCACAGAAGTACAGTGAAGCAACATTCTTCCTTCAACTCAGAATCACTTCAAGTTACCCTTCAGAATTAAGACAGAATTAATTTTGAGCTGTTACACTTTACCTCAAAAATCCTCATAGTGTTTGTTTTCATTCCAGCTTTTCATGCTTCCAACTTCAGTGGCTGAGTCCTTTTTATCTAAGCAAAATCTCAGTAAATTGGTCATTTATTTCCTCATGTTCCAAGTTCCAAAGTATTTTCCTTGGCTTTTTTCTTTTTGACCAACTTGTAATTCTTTAGGCTCAATGAGGTACAATAACTTTCTATAGAAGTTTATGCTACTTTATGCCTTCAGCTTGCTTTGATTTATTAAATCCCTTTGCTAATGCATGCCTTTATTACCTCGGTAGCTGAGAATTTGTTGATTTACATGACCATGCAGAGATTGGTCAAGCTGAGGTCCCTCGGGCCTGTCTTTATTTATGCAAATAGCTCTCACACTGTTTTTAATTCTTTAAACCAATGTCTGATGGGGCTGTGGTCATTGGTTTTATAAGATATCCAAATTGGTTTGCAGACTTCAGGAAGCTTTTCAGTAGATAGTTTCTCTTCAGCCAGTGTTCAAATGCTATTTTTCTTTTGGTATACTGTGCTGCTAATTGTGCCAGGTATGACATAGAATGGAAGAGGTGATTTTTCAGGAAGACAAAGGTGTTTATTTTTTTAGAAGGAAATGCTGTGATTTTGCTGGTCTAGATCTGATTCAAGCAACAATTCGGATCTTGAATCTGAAGAGTTCACATTCATGACATCTAGCTCATGCTTGATTTACACACTTAAATGTAAACTTTTTTGTGCTTCATCTCAGGCTCTTTGAAGGCTCTTTGTAACTGTGTGAAACTTCTTAATGACTGTCAGTGCCAAGCGCAGAGATCTTTGGATTTGGGGCACCATGAACATGTGATAGAAGAATTATTTGCTGTCTGTTCTGAGAGGAATTTAAGTTTAATTAATGGTCTTTTTCAAGTGCTTTTTAGAGCCATGGATTCTGAAAATGTAGGAAGTTTTAAGTGATGCAAGCATACTGAAGCCAATGGTTATATGGAAGCCTATTGTGCTTCTAATCTAGTAATAAATACTTTTCTAACTTTCTTTTGGCAGATGCAACTGGAAGCCTACTCCAGGATGTGAGGTAAGGGACTGCATTAAAAATTAACTTTGCTGCCATGTTGTTACTCCAGACTTCCACACTTGTGAACAGTTCTAAGATAGAAGAGGGTGAACTTGATTTGTTATGTTGAAGACCATAAGGCATATGTATTCCACTGAACAAAATGCAAGGAATGGGATTATTGCACATGAAGAGTATGTGCATGAGTTGAATGTATACCATCTGGAATATACTTATTTCTTAGTAAGGGAAGAATCTAGTTGGAGCTGCATGTGAAATGGCTTGAAGTTTATTCATTGAAATGTTCTTTTCAGCAGTTCTAAATTCAGGAGTACTGCATGAAGGACAACGACTTAACATGAACATTTCTGAGTCATATACCAGGTGGTACTGTATTGGCTGTTGAAATAACTCTTGGCTGAAATCCTTTGCATTCTCTGTGGACTTCCTTTTAGGTTATTTAGGCTACTTCTGTCTCACTTTTTCTAAAATGGCTTTTAGAAGTATTAACAATGTTGCTTACTAATGTTAGACATGCTTGCAGCACAGACCAGTGTGACATTCCAGGGCCAATTAAATAAAAACTTCCATCTATTCTCATACTCTAAAAGTTGTTACAATACCAAGGTGGACTTAAAGCTTTCATACTGTGGAGTCAGTTTTGTTTAAAAGTGCTACAGGGCTTTTTTGTTTATTTCAGGGTGATGGTTATTGTGAATGATTTGATCCAGTGAATGGATCAAAGAAGGTATTTCTCCTGCAAGTTACAAAATCCTTTAAAAAACACAAACAACCACACAAAAAAAGAAAGATTTTTTAATCTACCTTGAAAATAAATTAATTTCTAACATTATATAGATATTTTAATTTAAATTTTGGGTTGCTTAGGTACTGCTTAACTGTGGCTGCAGTACCTGATGAAAGTAGGTACTATCCAGAAAATTGTTTCAATAGTTGGAAATTTTAGAATCCATGTTCCAGCTGAATTACATGTTTGCATGTGCATTTTTCAAAAGAACATCAACAGAGGGGTTTATGCATTTACTCTAACCACTGCCTGAAGGACAGATAGCCAAATATCCTCTTTAAAGAATGACATAATGTTTGTTGGTAAATGGAAGGATTACATCAAGTCCACCAGCATTGTTCTTCATAGGTGTCTGTCCTACCTAATATTAAATCAATAAAGTAGAATCATCTAGGTTCTTTATAATTTCTGGTTGACCAATAAAATAAGCCTACAGAAGTGATCAATTTTTTCTAACCACCAATTCAGATTAAGGACAATTTAATGTCCCAGTCTCTCTGATCTCTTTTTTGAGTTTACAGTCACTTCTGAGGTTCTATTCCTTAATTCTGTAGTGTTTTTTATTACCTGTCTTTACTCTGATATAATGCTCTTGAATGCGTTGCTGTCCATTCCTCTGAAACTAAATGAAGCTTCAAGTCTCCAGATAGTAAAAAAAAATAAAAATCCTTGTAAGAAGTCTAAAAATCAGCAATACTCTTTTTTCTCCTGTTCCTGTAAGGGAGAGATAATTTCTTCCAAATTCTGTCTAGATAAATAGTTGCTTTGTAAGCATTTGAAGGAGGTAACTTTCCACCTATTTACTGAATTTTTTGAGACATCAGAGAAATCTGGGTAATGAGCATACAGTTGATGCTGAATTTAATTGGTGGCTGGGCTGCAAAGTCTTCCTAGGAGTTTGCTCTCCAAAGGCTCTTGATACTATTATGCATAAGGACAAGTTCCATTCAGGCATTAAAAACTGATTAAGACAGAAAGAACAAAGAATAGGAAGAAATCATTAATTACTAAGCAGAAGACAGTCATGAGTGGGGAAGATTGGATCTGCATTGTTCAGCATATGTAGACGTGATCAGACAAGCATCAAAATAGTGAGGATGCCATATTCATATAGCAGTTTCTAAAGCTAACTGCAAATGTTTGGAAAAGGCATGACTCTGACTGAGAAGTTTAGGAAATAGCAAAATGTGAGGTAGCCTACACCTAGAAAGACCTCCAAAACTAATCTAATTTATTGCTGGGCTTTATATAATTGAGAAGGAGATATTGTGACTAGTTCACTGATGTTAACTTGAGGTTTGATGACAGTTGAGAAAGCTAATGGTGTTAGGAATTATAAAGGAAGGAGCTGAAAACAAGCTAGTGAATGAAATGGTGCATCAGTCTGGGCTGCTGTGTCATCCCATCTCAAAAAGAAAATGAGAAAAATTGAAAGAAAGGGACAAAAATTTAATTGAAGTATAGCATTGCTGTCATGTGAGAAGGGGCTGCATCCATGAGATTCAGAGGGACCAAGAGCCATCTAAGAAAGTGTGCTAGGCTTGTACAGTCACAGATGGTAAGGTGACTAACGTGATTGTTGATGTTTCCATGCCTGCCTGCTTTCTGTCACCATGTGTTGCTGGAGGAAGTACAGGTTCAAAGGGATTCATTTGCCAGCATAAACAAGCTCTCGGGTGCAACCTCTTGACACAGTAAGTCTTTACATCATTAAATGTGTTGAAGCTTTGCCTGGCAAAAGGACTATTCTTGTCCTGCAATGTTCAGAGCTAAATAGTATTTGAAAATAGGGTATTCAGCTACATCAGTTTTTGTTTTATATAGTACAGTGTTTTATAAAGATAGAAGAAACATCATTGAGAACTAGGTTGAGAAAGTCAAGATTTTTAGATATCACAAATGATTTTGTCTTTACTAATTTTTTTGCTCCTGAATATAAAAGGATTCAGAGATTAAATGGGCTGCAGTCTCTGGAAATCTGTTTCAAATGTATCTGACGTTTAACACCCAAAAAAATGAAGATGCTTCAGGTTGCTTCAGGATAGGGTTGTGTCACTGAGGGGGTGAGGGGTAAACGCATGACAGCTCTGAAAAGAACAGAACATAGTGCTTCGCTGACTAACTGCAGACATGCTGCTTGCAAAGGACCATATGTTGTATCTTTTACTCGTACTGGTGAACTGCTGGTCACAGGATTCACTTGAGATGGATTAACTGAAAGTTTTGCAGGAAATAGTGCAGTGTAACACTGCAAGAAAAAAAAATACACCGCACCAGTGCATAAAAGTCATTAATAAAACAGTCTAGCAGATGTCAATTAAAGTACAAAGTGATCTTTGATGTTTTGGATAGGAAAACATTTTGGAAGGACAAATAGACAAGATAAGCCTGGCAAACACTGAGAGTGGAAAATGCCATCTGGAAACAAAAAATACACATCAGTTTTAGACCAACTGTGTAAGGGGGGTGGCAGATGTCTTTTAAGACATGAATCTGGTGATGGAGAAGACAACATGCACCTGTGTGCCTCTATCTCTTGCAGGAGGCTTTGGTACAAGCTTCCATTAGATGCTTCGATGTGCCTACTAGCTCTGTTCTGTTCCCTTTCCATGAGGTGGCTTCACATTGCTTTATGTGCAATAAGAGCTCAGTCCAGAAGACAAAAGTCTCATTCAGTTTTTGACTTGAAATAGTGAACTCTTTTGTATGATTCCATTTCTTCTTCAGTGCTAGGTGAATTATTTTGAAACGATCCTTCGTTGATGTTAGTTATCCAAACACCACTGACTGTCTCATCACCTTTCCTCCTCAGGAGTCTGCAGTGTGGCAGTACAGGGCTGAATTTCACTGTAGCTGATGCTTTGCTGAGCAGTCTTTGCCAAGCAGTGAAAAATGAGGGATCCTGTGCAACCCAAATGAACTGATGATTCATAAAAATGTCACAAAGGGCAATGTGTAACAGAACTAGTGTAAATGTAAAAGTGGTTATTTTAAAATGAGGGATGGGAAAGATGATGGGGAATAACAGAAAAGGAAGAGAGCAGATACAGACCCAAAGAAGGCAATAGAGAGAGTAAGAGTAGCAGGGAAGAGACAAAATGCCAGAGGAATGAAGATCATTATAATGTACCCCACTATAACAAGGCAGAAGCAATTTTAATTTTATCTTCTTCCACCCCACTTTTCATCCATTTAACTTTTTTTTCCTGTTTTCTTTCCCTATTTTTCATTCATCTCTAATGCCTGTATAACAAATCCCTTGGGTTCAGAGCCCATCTGTAGAATATGTAGAGGCATCTTTGCAGTATCTACATAGGTCTTTTTGTGATTTAGTAAAGGTTTTAAAATTGATTTATATTTAGTGAGAGAGATGACTAGGGACAACAGATACCAAAGATCATCAGACCAGTTCCCTGTGGACTGAACTCATGCCCTTTACCTTCAATACAGAATGCTACCTCCTTTAGGGAGCTAAAAAATCAGCTTCATAACTTCAACTGTTGGGTGGTGTTCATCTTCAGAAGTGGTAACTTATGCTGAAGAGATGGAGAGGTTTTGATTGTGCAGAGCTGGACATGAGAGCTTCAAAAACATTTACCTCCTCAGGGTAATTCAGACTTTTCTGCATGGATTTGGTCTTCTCTCTCCACAGTGTAACATGCTGTGTTAACTCGAGTGCCTTTGTAATTTTTTATCTTTCCAAACAAATGATGTGATCATCATGGGTGAGAGGGATGGAATAATAGCAGAAATTCTATTCAGACTGGATAATGAAGATTGTATCTCCACACACTAGTAAGATTTCAGCTAAGAATCTGTATAGAATGCAATCAAAATAATGGTAAGAAAGTTTTTCCTTTTGATTTCTAACAAGGTGTAAGAAACCTGGTTTTGTAAAATGGGATGTAAATACTGTTGCTTCTGGTATTTCACTACTGCTTTCTTCACATACTTTCTTACTACTAAAAATGTTTTAGCCCAAATCAAAATGCACCAATAAATATGTAGTTCTTAAACATATCTTTCTTCCCATTATTTTCCTTCCCTGAAGTGTAGTGATAGGTAGAAAATAATAAAATACTTTCCTTACAGAATATTTTAATGCAGGATAAGTGGTGGCTGTGTTTACTAGGTTATGAGGTTAATATTTGCTCAGTGCTGGTTGAAATGGTTTCTTATTACAGCAATATAGTTCAGGGCAATCCATGTTGAAGACTGATACATACAAATTTTAAGAAATTATTATTTTCATTATCTAGAGTGAAACAGAAGAGAAATCATTTACATGGCATGACATATCAGATCAGTATCAGGATGAGGACAAAATCAGATACCTACTTTAATGACCTGTACAGTGGATTGTACTGCCTCAGGCTTAAAAATACCTGAAGTAGAACTTTCAAAAACACCACTGTGCTTTACAAGAACAAATTTCATAGACTTTGTGCTCCCCTATAATTTCAGTGTTCAAAAAAAGAACCATTTAGGTTTTTATCACTGAAGTTTCTCCTTGACTGTAATGTGAGGCTGGCAGTATTTCTATTCTCCTATTGTTCCTTTTCCTGTTTTTGTTCCAATTAAATTATAGAAGTGGACTGCTTATGTGTTTATATAGTACCTTGCACAACGCAGTCTTGTATGGATTATAATATACAATAAATCAAAATGACAAAAACAACCACTTTTTAAATGGCATACACTTTAATGCGTCCAACTTTGTATAAACACATAAAGGAAGACTTCTAAAGGGACCATTCCAGAATATTATTACCAGAAACATGAAAGCAAGCATATTTTTCATATTTTAAAGCATCTGCAGGCTTTGCTATGGAGTTAGAGCTCAAACGAGGAGACAGGGAATTACTGTTCTGCTGTTGAGAGTGCAGCTTTGGTAGTAGGAGAATGTAGTTATAAATTAAATTATATTTTAAACATGATCGGAAAACTGTTGGGAGCAAAGGGCTAATGAACTACTAATAGTTACTGTAATAAAAGGTTAATCAATTAATGTGCTGTTATAAGCAACTCGTTAGGTTGGTGAGATTAGCTGTCTTTTTTCAAACCTCTGTGTCACTTATGAATGTGCTGACAGTCATTAGTAACAAGTACTGCTCTCATTTGTTTATAAAAGCAGTTTGTTAATATTTTATAAACCTCCATGGAAAATATTACTTAATAGGTGTTACTCATCCCTTTTCTGCATTGATTTCAGAAGAGTTTTGCTTTAAATTGAGAAGTCCAAGGCTAAGTCCTGAATTTTGCCTAATTTGCCAGGGCTGAAGAATTTGTATTTTGTGATTGCAGGCAGAGTTTACAAAGATTAAACCAAGTTTGGGTATCGCTCTGTAGGTATCACTAAGACTTCAGTGATACACACTGTTTGTCAGTTGCTAGCTGATGTGAAGCTCTAACACTGAAGTACAAAGATGAGAAACAGGGAAATAAATGATGCTGTAGACCAAGCAGGATAATTGACTTGTGTGACAGAGGTGCATTAGTATATTCTGTCAGTATTTTGTCTCTTATAAAGTTTAAGATTGTTCATTGACTGTCTTGTCTAACAAAGTTACCTGCATTAAATATTTTTTTTTTCTTAAAATGTCAATGTATACTCTTCTTCCTATTCAAGTACCTTTTGTCCTGTTTTCTACCTTCCAAGTGCTAGGCTAGCCTCCTTCAGGGTCACCACTGGGGAAGCACTTACAAACGGGACAACATTTTAGTTTCCAGAGAGGCTTAGGGGACTGGGGAGGCAGCTTGTATTTGGAGCTTAGTTGGCAGAGTTAACTGCAGCTTCTACTGGTGCTTGTTTTGTATGTGTGGGGAGTATCTGTAAGTTTTACTGTTTCTCTGGAGTGATGGAAAGGAAGAAGTCATTCTGCCCTTTGGCAGCACAGTTGCCTGCCTTCTCTCTTGAATAATGGTGTCTTGCTTAGAGTCATTTAAAAGTAACAAGCCCAACCCGAAGACAAATCATCTTTTATTCAGTTAAGATACTGATGTAACACGTGTGTGTTTCAGAGTAGTAAGTCTTGCTGTGCTTTCTGACACCGTGTTTAATAATCGGATGTAGAGGGTGCTTACATACTATAGTTAGATTCTTGCATTTGTTACTTCTTGCTTTCACTGGATATCAAGTACTTAAAATAATTCAGTATGTTAATTAACAGGTGCCTCATTTTTCCTAATAGTGGTCATGCTAATGTTACATTTCTGTCTTGAACCTGTTAAAAAAAAATCATTTAATAAGAAGGTCCCTCTCTTAATAGGAATGGAAGAATTTAATCCATTGTGTGCCTTCTCTCAAAACACTATGATTTCACATCGAGAGGAATTTCTCTTTTTGTGTTTCCAAAAGTGTGAAGGGAGGAAAGCAGCATGGATAGAGATATGCTGAACTGTTTTGGTACTGATCCTGCTCCTGAGACCGAGGCTGATTCTGGGCAGGGTATACATGCTCTGATACAGGGTATTCCCGTGGAAGTGGAGGAGGTGATGGATGGGTACTGGGGCTTGCTGGTGGGGATGCAGGCTCAGCTATTAATAATATAACCTCCCCGGGAAAGGGGCGTGCAAATGGGTAAAAGCCAAACATACTGTCATAGCGGGTGGTCGCCGGGTATCTGGAGCAGTGGAACCGATGGCTCCGATGAGCCAAAGGCACGTCTCCGGTTTCACCCTCTCCAGGCAAATAGATGGCTTTCCGTGTGAGCAGATATCTTAATGATAGCGGCTGCCCGCTCCGGCCGAGCAGCAAGCGCGACCTGGCTGCCGCTTCCTCTTTAGGCTGGGAATGCTTCGGAGCCAGCGACAGAAATAGCAGGGAGGCAGCGTCCCCGCCCTGCCG